>MU868581.1:3890-21868 GCA_036418205.1 Ostertagia ostertagi
ACGAAAGAAATACAAGGCAAAGTTTGCTTTTGGATGACACCGTTGAAAAAAACGTATTGCTAAGAAAATTCAGGAAAATTTCGAGACTCTGGGACGGAGAGTTCTTCCGTATTCACGTTATAGCCCTGACCTCGTGGCAAATAATGCCCTTCTGCTCCCCTCTCCAAACCATCTCCTAGAGAAGAAAGCTCATCCTAACTATGATGATGTCAAAATCGACATCTGATCTTTCTTGTCTGATCTTACATCTGATCTTAAATCTGACATCTGATCTTATCAGAATTCAGTAGAGTCCTACAAGGGAGGCATCGAGCAGCTACTAGTGTGTTGGCAATAGGTTGTAGATATTGATGGAGGGTAGCATGCCGGATGAATGGAACAAAAAGATAATGAAAATATTAAATTCAAAATTCGGCCAGTTTGTTGCAAGACTTATGGACCGACCTAATATATGTGTAGAAGGCCAATATTAATTGTCTTTTCAAAGGACCAGATGTAGCGCAGGGTGTTTCTGATTGTGAGACTGAAACCAATTGTATAAGCGTTGTTCGCATGACTAACCAGGGCATAGACAACCTTCTGTAAAGGAGCATGCTCATGAAAATAGACATATCAAGAAAAAAGCTCATATGTAAGGTTTTGCGTGTACACGATGGTCTGCCTATGCTGCATCTCTACATCGAGGAGCCGCACTGTCGTACGAAGCAAAAAATGTGCGTCCCCACGTAGAGCTGCCATTTCGCTTTTGGGTTGATCGCAAACTAAAGGATGTGATCTCGCGAGCTGGAACGCAGAGCTTTCTTGTAATCAGGGCGCTACTGCACTGCTACTGTGAGTTGAAAGTAAGGTAGGCAGTTTTTTTAGCTTTAATGTATCAATCGGTATCAATCGTGACTAATTACAACAACTGCGTCATCTTAAGGAGCAATACGTTCTACGCATTAAATCGCAAAATGTGCCTTCAGAAGGCACTGGGAGCGCTTACCAAAGCTTACGAGCACACCCATTTTTTTCTACTTGAAATATTGATTATTGTCGTCAAACGGTTCCATACTCTTGGTTATTCTTGCTTCTGAAGATATCCAAGGCAGATCACCCAGTCATATTGTTGAAAACGTTTCTTGCTGGTAGTAAATTGGCTAGTGAAGCGTCTTCACCAGTACATTGATAGACGACACATAAAATGTGTTTATGATGATACTGCTTCGTTGAATATACATCGACCGAAATTTCATTGCTTTCCTTGTGTTCTTCACGGTGACGGGCGATAACTCCCTAGCGTGTCACGCAAAGCTTGTTGGAGCAAGACGAGAATGGATAAGCATTGCAGTCGCAAGTATCTCCTTCCTCTCACATGATGTCGTTCAGTGAAAATTTTCTGAAAAGGAGGACATTAACTTATGAGGACTTTTCCTGGGGGCATAAAAATGGTGACAAAGTAATTGTAGCCACGTTTACCAAAAAGGTCGAATCGGGATATCATGTACAGCAGCGTTAGACCATATTCTTTTACAATTGCTAACATGTCTTATTCAAAATGCTCCCTATGAGCTGCCAATTTTCTACCTCACAAAAATTGACCTTTGCTCGCATGACACCCTTACAATCTTCACCTCATACTTTTTGAAGAGCATCTGTCAGCGATCCATTCAAACTATGTTGTTTCGCGCACGTTTTCTGCTTCAACACCGACTACAATAAACAATCAATTCGGAGGTGTATGCTAGCCAATCTTTGTGCAGCCCAAGGTCGGGCGAATGGGCTCTGCAGCAGACTTTCACAAATGCAATTCACGAGCTGGCATAACACCTTGCTAGTGAATCAGATCGTTATGAGCAGTGGAGGCGAAGAGTGCTATCTCCAGAATGCCATCTTGGATAGCATTTGATTCGAGATTTTATTCCCTCACAGTCGAAAACCAACTGACATGAAAAAGTCGCGGTTCACCTCATCGCTGAGCCAGGAGGTTGTTTAGGTTGTATTTGATTCCTGCTGTTCCTGATCTGCTCCTAGTACAAGTTTTGAAGTTTCTCAAATGACGGTATGATCGTCCATGAAAAATATTAAAGGTTTTCTCACCGGTATACGTACGGACCGTCTTCGCTGCCCGCGCCCCAAATTTTCGATGTTTTTGACTCTAATCTCCCTCGCCCTCGCCATTTGCTGTGCTTTCAATCTTGGCACCATATTTATGCCCCACAATGTGGTCGTCTCGTGATAGATTTATTCCGCCACTGCAGAGGTCGCGCTATCTTTGCCCATCGAAACGCGTCACTAACACGCTAGGCGCTGAAGACTGATCAAATCCCATCAGAGAGAATCAGGGCTTGCCTTTCGCTTGTAAGTAATCTTTATCGCAATATGATCTACTACGCTGTGTCTTCTCAGACTTTTTTCACCCTTTCCGCGATTCACATTAGCTCTCATCCCCCTGCCTGCATCTTACGATTAAACTTTTCCGCAGCAAAGCAAGGATTTCACTTCCTGTTTTTGCTAATTTTTGTTCCTCCTTTCTCCTCTTGCAGTCCACTTCGCATCCTTACATTTAAATATGAGTAGGATTACCACGTCAGTTAATCCTGATCCTTGCCTCAAAACTTGTAGTCCTTCGTTCATAAAGTGCTGTCCAACAATAACAAGGGCAACTTGCAATTGACGCAGGCCCTCAACCCGCTTTGCTCACTAGCGGTCAGCACATGGCTGCATGGCAGGTGGAGAACCGCTATGCAACTTCAATCTTGATGGTCTCTAAATGCTCTAATAGCGAGCACGAAGAAACGAAAGATTACTCAAGTGCATAGTTTTTCACTTTCGGTTCAAGAGTACACTACCTTGACCTACTTTGACAGTAGGCAGTTGCAGAAATCGCGCTAAAGGCTCATGTTTTCTATAGAAAATTGAGCTACAATTCCACGATGACTTCCTCATCAACTCTTGAATAGCACTCACCTAAAGTCTCGGTGAAATTGTTTGAAGTCTTAGATGGTGGGACCATCTCGCAGCTTTCTCATTACCCATTGGTAACAACTCCCCTCACTTCACTGAAGGAGGAAGCATGCAGGGTGCGACTGCGTACGAGGTTTAAGCAGTATAACTTCCTATTGCGAGGCGGACACGCAGTAGGACAACTCCATTAATGGGCCCAAGGCACGGCTACATTCAACCTGCTTCTGACGCTGGTTCAATCAACAAGATTGGACCACAAACTTTTTCGAGGACATCTACGCATTAGAGAGCATCAGGAGACTTACCTGTAGTGCTGTGGATGAGAATTACTGGATGCTTTCTGAGAAAAGCTCAAAATTTCGCCAGAGAGTCATTCCCTACATACAGCACTATAGGACGGCAGTGCAGCTTGGGAAGTGCGGGTAAAATTTTGAAAAACAATCATGTATTTTCCCAAAAGAGAACTACTTACTTGCCGTCATAGATACAAGTTATAAGCATATCTTGAATATCGGAGCTACAGGCCTTATGAGCACATCCAACTTTCAGGGTTCTTGCATTCGCTATCTGGAAACCATCCACTTTTCTTTTTATGACTACTCTCTGTGTGAAATAATTAGAGCATTTACGTTGGCCAACGCTTCAATACCGTAGTGGAACCGATTAGCTGCTGTGCCAACACCGTGTCGCAGCGCTGAGACTCCATGCCCTTGGGGCTTCTCTCGATACGACATCTTCTTTGCCTTTGTAGTTTCTCAGCTTGGTTTATTTTTCTTTACTAAGTATATTCAGTGCGAAAAAGAAGGGCTGAAGCCTACTTAAGGCCATTTTGAGTTAATGTGGGATCCGTAAAAAGAGAGCACGACGAGATCTGATCCTGTGCTTTCTGTTCCAGATCATAGTCCTAGTTCTAAACTTCTTCTTAAAAGATATGTATACATCGACCATAATTCCTCGGAGGTTTCAACGCCCGATTGTATGTGAGTCGACGGTAACTTTCTGTTTTGTACTGCTACACTGTGGGCTACAAAGGGGCAAAAATAAAAATAACCGGATGCGACGGCACAGATTTTTTGGCAGGTCGGTCTGAATGCATGCGCCCTCCCCCCCCCTCAGTGAATGAAAGCAGAGATGTTAAGAGATGGAACAGTGGAGAAAATCTAAGGAAAATGTTCAACTCAAAATGAGACCTTTTCACCCCTGAATGAATCGTCCGTATCATTCTCCCATAAATTGTTTGAGTAAGTTAGCCGTTTTCTACGATACGAGCAAACGTCTAAAAAACAGTTCCCATTTTTGTAAACCAACCCGAGTACCATTACAAGTATCATCGGTCCAAGGTCCCCTGTTCATATTCGCAAATGTTAGCGCTTGCGCGGGGTTTTTGGAAGCCGACCAAGGAAATTTTGGACATATCACCAATGGTAATATCATTGCGCTTTTCTACTATACCCTTATTTATCTATCGTTTTTAATCTACTCTTGTAATTCAAATGCTATGAACAAAAGCTTGCCACATGTGGCCGCCCCCTCGCATGCCTCACTCCACTCCTCTTACCCCAGCCATGGGTCCTTCTGGGTCGCAGGGTGTGGTTTTCGTAGACTTGCTTCTTTCACATGCATGCACCTCAATGGAATGAACTTTGCATACTCTCTCTAGTTGTCGCAAGTAACGCCGTTCTAGGTTTTCGATCGCTCATCTATGACTGCCGATGTTTGACTTCGACTGTGTTCGGAACACATCAGATATATGTATGATAAAAAGCAACTTGCTTTCACAACTCACTTCCGTCATATACTGACTAATTGCTTTTGGAAAAAGAGCAACTTCCCATGAATGCTTCCCTAATTTCCGTGTTGAGCAAGTCTTTTTTCTGTGTTGCCGTGAATAACATGAACGCTCTGCCTTTCTGCTAAGCGGCTGCGATATGACGGTGAACGTCCAGCAGTCAGCTTGCGCAACTGTTGAACGAGAAGGTAACCTGCGACCGCGGGGCCCTTTCGTAGGACAAGCGTCTGATCTTGGAGGAATGTCCCACCCCCTCCTCCTCCAATTGGTCGTACTACCTTAACACCTAGTGGAAACGTACGCTACATGGTAGCGCACGATTATTTCTTTTGTTCTTGAATATACTATGGGATGGTAAGAAAATCTTAGCCGTTTGACATTTTTTCTTCTTTATTTTTTTCATATTTTTTATTTTAATTTTTCTCATCACAATGAATTCCACCTAATGAACAGGCATTGATTCCCTTCTCCTTGAGTTGGGGAGTATGGGCGTCAAAGAAAGACGACCAAAGATTTTGTTCACCTATTCCACGATAACATCAGGCCCAATTTGGCTAAAGGGACGTGAGAAAAAGTGAAGGAGCTGGCGTTAGACATGATTCCCTGGCACGATTCTATTCCAGTGACTCATAGCGCGCTTCGCTGCGCCCATGAAGCATGTATTTTAGGCATGATGTATGATAAGATATTTGATGGTGGTCAAAAAGAGTATCGGTAAAAAAAAGTATAACGACCGACAAGAGCTGATAACATGCGCTAGGACGCATCTCTAAGGAATCCATAGCGCGCGTCTCAGCAGCAGCAGTGATGCGTTGATTCCAAAACGTGATACAGAAGGTGAGACTGAACCATTGGGGTGGGGGGAAGGAAGCAGAAAGTGATAGCGGCTGATCACGACTAATAACATCAATATAGCATTTATTTCAAACTATTTTATTTGCGTTGTCGTCCTCAGCTCCAAATTAAGACTCGGTCGCTACACTACCTAGAGTTCCTAAAACGGTACGGTGGATATTCGAAAAATCTTGATATCGAGTACTGAGTATTTCCATTTCAACGTCATTAGCATCAGAGATTAATTGACCTCCAAAATATTCTGCAGTCGAATTATGGTGGTCGTTTACAGCCATCACTTTAGCCCTGCTCCTATTTCTAGCAGTGTGCTCACATTGCAATATTGATTTGAGTTGGAGAGCTTGATTGTCGGTACAGTGTAAGTCGAATACAGTGATTATTCGAGTTTGTGAAGATTTTCAATTTAAAGGTTGACGCGGGCTTTAATGTCAGTGCTCTGTTCTGCTGGAATGCTTTGGAGATCTCCCTGCTCCACACCATTGATCAAGTTGAAGAAATCGAGGTGATCTTTGTGATCACTATTTATATGCTGAGTGGCAAAGAGCTCAGAGGTGTCTTGGATTCGAATGTGCTTCCTGAGAGTACACCAGGATGATTTGGATTGACTTCTCATAGCAGAACCAGCCACATGTTGATTTAGGGTTTGCTAAAGAACGAATACCGCTCATTATTGGAAAGGATCATGTCCTTATGCACTTCGAAAAAGATGTCAGACTTCGCAATTACTATCTCTAACTTTGAACAAAATGGTCCTTGCGTCGAATCGTCGTTCATTCCGAGCTCACACCGATCAGAATTATGTCTTGACAGCGTTATTTCGAATATTATGCTAAAGAATAACGCAGGAATGTACGGCTTTAATTCTTTTCCAGTGGACAAACGATCAGTTAAACGCGCTTAACTTCAGCGCATCTTGGAAGGTAGCGCTGAGAAATTGCTAGAATTCCGGAGGCTAAAAAATGATAGAGAATCGAGAATATTCCGGCTATTTGGCTTAACCAAGGCATTCAAAGCTTGTAGCACAGCTCCACAACACACACTAGCAATTTTGAAGATTTGATCAATTTCTCATTAAAACTTCGTTATGACTCCTCTTTTTAGGAGTGGTTTATGAACAATTATCCATCAATATCAGCATGAGCATTTAAGCATGCAGTAGTCCTAAAGCACCTTGCAAGATCTTGTGCGGCCTCCATGAAAGGTCAAGAGGAATGAGGCTGCTACTGAATGATTGACTGTATAAAGATTACATCAATTCTGGAAACTGCAACGTTAAGTTGTGATCACAACTTTAGAAAGCACACACAGTCTACAAAGGCTCCAATCTTAAAATGCTTTTTGAATACTTTTACAGGATGTAGAAGTGTTCTTATTTAATTTGTACGTGCTATTCAACATCAATAGCTTTTCTTGAGTGCATTTGTTGCATTAGTGAAGCCTCAGATGGCTACAGAATCTCGCCTTTTTGTGCATTCATTGACGAGAAATTTATAAACAATTCACATTCCTAGCGACAGAAAGTAAAAAAGTCTCAAACGACAAGACCAATTGTCCTATGATTAGTAATGAGCACAGGTTGTAGTTAACTCACCAGCGCTGATCATATGATGCAACTGCACCCCAATTCCTGGTAATTTGCTAAAGCCATCAGAACACCTAGGAAGGGAATAATTCATAAAGACTGCGTTTCATAATTATAATTCCAGCGCAATTTTTATAAAAGCTCGCATAGAAAGGTGTTCTCTACAAACTCTCTACAGAAAAAATGTGGTAAATATAAAAGGGATTCGTGTGTCAACACCTACTTCCAGTTTGAAAATACAGTAAGTTTTGATCTTCATTTTTCGTCATTAATGCGACTTGGCCAACGTCTCAAAATTATAATTCCACTGCATGTTTTGTTGTTGCATGTCGTTTCATTTCCACAGATTTATATCAGTTCTATGATATCAATTCTTTTTTAAGGTGATGCCAAGAGGGCAACCTCTGCCTGACTTCGAGAAAGGGCAAATCGTCTCAAAAATTAGTCAAAGATTGTCGAATCGACGAATCACGCGAGATTTGGGCAGAAGTCATCTTGTCATCAACTTCGTCAAGAACTCAACAGGGTATGGGAGCAAAAAACGTTGTGGACGCCC
Source organism: Ostertagia ostertagi (assembly GCA_036418205.1). Classification (NCBI taxonomy): domain Eukaryota; kingdom Metazoa; phylum Nematoda; class Chromadorea; order Rhabditida; family Trichostrongylidae; genus Ostertagia; species Ostertagia ostertagi. The sequence goes on from MU868581.1 coordinate 11,619, forward strand.
CTCTTCGCTTTCCGATCGAGACAAACGGCGAATTCTACAAGAAACGCCAACCCATCTATGTCATGCCTGAAAATTAGCTTTTCACTGGGCCTCAACCTTTAGACAACGACTTTTTTAGAATCGCGTTATAAATGTGTTCTGCGTTGCAATTATCCCTCCCAGCAACAGGCAACCAGCTGTAGAAATTTGGCTGATGTACGTTGGGTGTGACCTGGGATTTGATCTAGGGACCATGCGCGCGGTAGCGGCCCGTCTTGTCATAACACCATTTCCGCTCGGATGATTTTTTTGTTTAATAAATCGGCAATTAATTGAAGTCTTCAATGACCCGAAAATTTTTACAAAAAAGTTTGGTCAACATTATATGGTCTATGAATGGTACGGAGTAAAACATGATATACACAAGGGCACGTTGCAAGCAGCATTATTTGTACGAGTTTCTTTCTTTGACATCGCGCAGTATCTACATCGCCGACGCGTTTTTAACTGTAGTGGCATATGGTCCCCAACGTTGATGATCCTCCTGAAATTTTTTGGTGGCCTCCCCATGCCGGGCTTGCGCCTGTTAGCCGTCCTTTCCCTCCCCTGCGCAATCATTTGCTGAGCAAGAGGAACAAGGAATTTGATCAGCTTCGTTTTCTCGTGATGGATTTATATTATATTATCCATGCGTTTACAACCGCCACCTGTAGTATTTTGTATTGATCGTAGTATTGACTCGCTTTAGCTTCTGACGACTAATTATCATAGTAGGAATTAGCTTCTATATGTGCACAGATTCAGCCATCAAATGAGCCTCCTGCCTCAATATTCCCTGGAACTGTGGTAGTGTCTTTGACTACGAAGTGGGACACATGTGTCCCACCAGTAGTCAAAGGGTTAATGTGTCGAAGGCTACTGTTTAGTGTGTGCTTAAGAAGTCCAACTTTATCGTTCCACGAAAAAAGAGAAAGGCACCCGCGAAAACCGAGTAGAATTTGCAAAAAATTTTATTGGGACCGACAGGAGCAAGGCAAGCACTTTGTAGCTGCGCTTTTTGATCTTCTGGTGTCTCTCTCTCAAAGTTTTTCCTTTCTGAGTTGTGTTTTGTGTTGAGAAATAGTTCAGTTGCGATGGTCCGGATGGCTCCCTTTTACTGGCACGACCCTAAAGAGGAGAAGATCTTTTTCTCATAAGGAATTCGAAAGCAGGTGGTGTAATAGTTTGGGTGGCAATTGATCGACGAACCGCCTGAAGCTGTGCTTTGTTCCAAAAAAGATGAGCTTATCCGGCTATCAAGTTATCATAAGCCATGGTCTACTTCCCTTCTGGCGGCGGAATCGGGATGAAAATTTCGTTATCATGCAGGATGAAGCACCCATTCATGTCAGCCGGAGCAGCCGTGCTTTTCTTGGCCGTCATCAGGTCCCCCTCTTGTCCTGGCCGGCAAACAGTCCCGACCTAAACCCGATGAAAAGCCTGTCGGGTTTCATACTCCGAAGGATTTACCTCGGAAATGCCCACTTTGAGAACGTCCATGAGCTTAAGGAAGCCATCGTTGAAGCGCGGCATCAAGTCGACCGAAAACTCATCGAGCATGAACAACCGCATTTGTCAGGAGATAGGGGTCCTGTAAACTATCAAATTTGTAAGATGGTTTTTGTCGCTGTGGTCCCATTGTTGAGTGATTTGTTTTTTTAGCGGGCTCATAATTTTGAGACGTTGGCCAAGTAGCATTTATAATAAAAAAGAAGATGAAAGTTCCGTTTTCTCGAATTGAAAGTTAGTGTTCACAAGCAAATTTCCTTTGATATTTACCACTATATTACTATACTCATATCTTTTTTTATGTGGAGAGTTTGTAGAAAAGGTTTGCTATGTGAGTTTTCACAAAATTTCTAGGTGGAACTATAATTATGAAACGCAGTGTACGTATTTTTGTTGTGCATAGTGACTGATTTAATGTATGAAATATAATAGATCCTCGATGGAGTACAAGATGGTGAAAACTTGGACAACGTTAACACCATCATCAACTGTAATGCAAAGAGTAGTTATAAAAGCAATGGCAATATCATTATTTCTGAGTTCGCTTTAATCACTTTTCTCAACAGTGCTCGTCTAAGTGCTGGTGTCTTTTAGCTATAAAACGAGATTGGACGGCTTTGACAGCACGCATTTATTTGATCTCGATATGCGTTAAAGAGATTCCCATATAGGGGATGATATCATTTATTCGGAGGAACAGCGTTCCACCTTCTCATTCTTGGAAATAAACATCTCTCTCCGATTTTGTTTCAATTCTGAGCTTCTGTAGCTTGATCGCCTTCATTTTTTTCGACCATCTGATAATAAGCCACATTAGTATGGGAGACACTGTGGTGTAAAAGGTCAACCGAAATCATTGTTATCATTAAGCAAACCAGCTATAGGAACGTTATGTCATACGCGAAAAATCTGATGTCGAGATTTATTCGATCGACACTGTAGGAGCCGAGAATATGCCTCGATTTTGAAACGTGGACTGATTCGCTGTAAACGTAAGTTGAAGCTGTAAGAGCAACCTCGAAATAATACAGTTCTGATAGATCGCTAGAGTCTTGAATCCGCGTCCTTCTCAGAAGGATTGTTATTTCGTGTCGTGTCGATTCTCTGTTTATCTTCTCGAAGGGGTGAACTAATTAAATGAGCATTCAAGAATGAGGTAAATAATTTTTACAATTTGATGCCAGGGGGGGGAAAGTATTTTATAAATTATAAAAAAAAAAAAAAAAAAAAAAAAAAAAAAAAAAAAAAAAAAAAAAAAAAAAAAAAAAAAAAAAAAAAAAAAAAAAAAAAAAAAAAAAAAAAAAAAAAAAAAAAAAAAAAAAAAAAAAAAAAATTTAATTATTTTTTTTCTGCTGATTGATTCACAATCATGTTGCTTTCGTTTCCATGCTCCACCCTCCAGCATTAAACTGCAGGCAAGCATACATCACTGTGGCACCGAAAGGCTCTGCAGCACCCTAATACCACAAGATTTTAAGCGGAAGTAAAACGTGGGCAATCTCAAAGAGGATTTGATTATATTGTATTATGCCTTTTGCTTAGTGAAGACAAGCCTCCATTCCGAGCTATATCACATTATGTATCTAATGTAATCGACAGCTATGGATGCGCTTAGCGCTTCTTAGAACAGTTCTAACTTCGTATAATGTATGTTTTCGATAATCCCTTTATATACAGGGGGGGCCAAAAAAAAGACATTTTGCCTATGTCGGACTTCGGCTCTTTTTTCTTCGCAGAGATTGCTGTCGTTGACGGGAGTTCCTCAGCAGAGTATTCCCTAAGTGTTCCTCTATTAGTGTACGCAGGCTCTCCTTCACTGCCCTCACCGTCTTCAGAATATGACGTCATCTGTCACCGTCGTCAGGCTCAAGGAGGTCTACCGTAAGAGCTTCAGCCTGAAGCTCTTACGCAATTTCGTGAATCGATTTAATGTTGGATAGTTTTCTAGAGGCATTAGCTACCACTGTGCAAATCCCCTCGGAACTAGCTTTCCAGTAAGGGTCGTTATGGTACACGATCCTTCGAAGACCCCATTGAGATCGACCAGTGCACCATGTTTCCAGGGCTAATTCTTCTGATGCCGTCCACGTACGTGGCCACTATGAAGATTTTCTTATAGAATGGAATGCACTCTTTAATAATAAGTTGGAACCGTTCGGTCTGAGTTGAGTAAAATGTGCTTAAATCCATCTGGAAGTGGAGGCAAAATGTCTTTTTTTTCCCTACTATATAAATGCGCTATGTCTGTCTGTCCGTCTGTCACGAAATTCGGTATCAAGCGAACAACAACCTACAGGGTCCAGGTCAAGTTTGGGATGGGTATACCATATCCCTAGAAGTAAAAAACACACATCAGCCAAGCGGAGCCCCGCCCACAGTGGGCGTGGCGTGCATCGGTTGATTCCAAATACAGTCAAAAACAGCCTCGAGACTGGAACAAAAGTGTTTTTAAATGCTTCGGTAGCCTATGCATTGGGGAGACCCACCCTGGTGGGCGGGGCGTTCTCTGGAAAAGCGGTGCTCAATAAAAATATCAATAACTAGGTTAGGAGGAAGCCTACAGAGCAGAAAAGAAATTAGTGCAGGGCAGCGATGTAAGGTATTTCCAGCACACATGATGTGAACGGAGGTCCGCCCACAATGGGCGGAGCGTGTCCTGAAGTAGACGACGTTTTCTACAAGAGCTCATAAATCGGCTCTGAGATGACTTGGAAACCTGAAAACAGTGGATACAGGTTAGGAGAAGAGGAGAAGCTAAATGTCAAGGCTGGGCGTAGCTTACACCAAAGTGGGCGGAGTTTGCAACCAGCCTCATAACTCGGTTCCTATGAGTCCCGGGGTGTGGGGAAAAGCGTATAAGTGTTGGCAGAGGGAAGGGGGTCAAGTGCTGTGGGCAGGTGGAGCATGCATTAAAGTGGGCGGAGTTTGCCACGGTACTTCATAACTCGGATCCAATAAGTTCCGGAGATGGGAAAATAGTAGAATGAGGTTGGGGAAGAGATGATAGTCATTTGGTATCGGTGAGCGAGGCATGTAACGAAGTGGGCGGGGTTTACCACAACGATACGTTGCTCGATTTCGTCCCCTACAAGACCTCATAATTCGGCTCCGAGATGACTTAGAGACCTGAAAAAAAATACGCCTGAGGTGAAAGTAGGAGTAGAGGTTGAATGTGAACGCTGGGCGTGGCACACCCGGATGTGGGCGGAGTTTGCCACCGCTCTCATAACTCGGTTCCTAGAAGTTCCGGCGACCGGGGAAAATGTGCATAAGTATTGAGGTATGGAGTAGGGTTGAATGCCATTGTTGGGCTAACCATGCACCAAAGTGGGCGGGGTCTGCCTCAGAAATTCGTGACTCATAACGCCATTTACAAGACCTCATAATTCGGCTCCGAGATGACTTAGAGACCTGAAAAAAAATATGCCTGAGGTGAAAGTAGGAGTAGAGGTTGAATGTGAACGCTGGGCGTGGCACACCCGGATGTGGGCGGAGTTTGCCACCGCTCTCATAACTCGGTTCCTAGGAGCCCAGCGCCCGGGAAAAAAGTGGATAAGGGTTGCCGTAGGGAAAGGGGTTAAATGCTATTGGTGGGCTAAGTGTGCACCAAAGTGGGCGGGGTTTGCCCCAGAAATTCATGACTCATAACGTCTTCTACAAGACCTCATAATTCGGCTCCGAGATGACTTAGAGACCTGAAAAAATGTGTATAGTAGTGAGAGTAGGAGTAGAGCTTGAATGTGGACGCTGAGCGTGGCACACCCCGAAGTGGGCGGAGTTTGCCACCACTCTCATAACTCGGTTCCAAAACGGCTAGATGACCGGGAGAAATGTGGGTAAGGGTTGCCGGAGGGAAAGGGGTTACGTGCTAATGGTGGGCTAAGCTTGCACAAAAGTGGGCGGAGTTATGCACGAAACATTATTACTCGGTTCCAAGAAGTCTTGGACACCAGGAAAAAAGTATAGAGGTCAGCGAAAGAAATGAAGTCTCAGTGGGCAGGACATGCGCAAAAGTGGGCGGGGTTACCCATGAATTTCGAAAGAGGAGTGTCTCCAAAGCAGCCGTACCTTGGAATCTCACTCAGCAGCTCTGCAGTAATAGAGAGAGAACATTGGTCACAGACATAATTTTTCAGCCTTACCACCTTCCGAAAAAAACCCTGTCTTGGAAGAAAGACCCTCTCCGAAACCGCCTAGTTATAATAGAAAATATAGTTTGACCTAATAGTCGGTGTAAATGGGATGTACCGAAAGAAAACTAAAATCTAGAAAAGAACAGTGATCATCCTGTTTGAACCCCCGTGTGATGCACGCGAATGCGTGCGCAGCCAAACTGGTAAAACATGAGGTGCTATTGCACAAAAACTCACTTACATAACATGACGTAAGAATTGTTCGATAAGTGGCAAACGACATATGACTGCGATATGCAAACACCACGGGGTAGCCAATACTAAAAATCAAATAGCACATGGTCTGGAAGACGGTCAACGGCAACATCACTCGAATAACGCTTGCATTTTCTCGTAGTTGATACGACTGTTGAAGAAAAGACATTTTTAACCTGAAAAAATGGATGGAATAATGATGACCACTCATTCGATAGCAGGTAGGAACACTTTGTTATTGGAGAATGCGAGGTCCGCAGGAGTGGTCTGGACATCTTGCTCGAACACGCATAGACTTGCCGCACTCCAGTGTGAGACAGGGCTTCACGTAGTTTGAAAACGTAAATATCGGGCGTTGGTGTAGTGCCTTTTTATAGCGGCTCCCAATGCTACACCACGAACCCGCCAGATGTAGGGCATCTATTTTTTCTTATATAAATCAGGATGTCCTATACTCCTTGTTTGAACACGGCGATGGATGTTGGGTCAATTCTCATCCCTGGTGATAAAATTCTTCCACGCACATATGACATGAAAGGTGAATAAAGTTAACGGTTGACCCTCGATGAGTGTGCCCCTGCGATAACACGTGATATCTATGGGCCAAGTTTTTAGCTCTGACCGAGTAACTTGAAATAACAATCCCAAAGGGTGGCAATGCGAAGTCTGACCGATAGCGACAAGTGGTCTGATTAGGATCCGCTTTCCATAGCATGCCTGAACTCAATGTTATCGGGGCTTTGTTTGGTGGAATAATTGCCACTCGTGAATTGACGAACCAGGAAAAGCGGTGTCGCAAGTGAGTACGTTTTCTTATTGGCATCGTGAAGGTGGAGGGCGGACTCATTAAGTCATTTTAGACGGAACGAATAGGAGCAGTATGTCGTCGCTTATCTTGTGCTCAGAGGGCGCGAAATCTGCGAGCATAGATCATCTGTCACACCTACAGAATCAACTTTTAGATTAGTTTTATGGAGCGCCTCCTTCTCTATCGAACGACTCGTCAAACCACCCATAAATGTTAACCTTTTGCATAGGAGCGGTTCTGCTTATAAATAGACCTAGTACTTTTCGATATCGCTTTTGCTTCACAGCAGGGTACCTTTCGAGGAGGCACTGGTAGCTAAGAACGTAAAAACTCGCGTTTGAACGAATCTTCCCGCGATCTTGAATTTATGTAGCAACTTTCCCATTTCTGTGTTCACTCTCACTTACAGATCCGAGAAAGCCGACCAATTCGATACTTCAATGTGGACCGATTCCTGACCAAGCCCTCCGTGCACCACGACGAATTATAATAAGTAGTTCGCTTCAGGGACGTCGGAGATTCTGTTTTTCTATTTAAATAAGAAATTACCCTTGGGAAAGATTCAGATTACAGCTGTTACTAACCACACATCGCTAACATCTACACCTTGATACCACTTCTTTGACTCATGTTGAGCATTTAGAACTGCAGACCTGGGGCGACACAAATCCTAAGACACTCTTCGTGAGGTTCCATCCGTTACTTGTCTCTTGCACATTTTCAGTAACCACATCCTAATTCACGATTGGTAATATCGTGCAGCTACAAGAAACGCTTTTAAGTGTTCCAATTCATACCATTTCATAGTATAATTGTTGAAAATATTCAGAGCTATTATTCCAACTAGCGTAATCAAGTCGATTATAGAAAGTGCAAATGTCAGTAACATAAGCCGGTAGGCAGTTTCCTCCACGGAGGAGGAACAGTAGAAGCTTTGCGGCGTGAAGTCTTCATTCTGTGCCGCCCACGCCGTAGCACTGAATGATACGGCAATCTGGAAGAGATACACATGAAGAGACATTTTTTCTGCGAAAGCATTGAGACTTCTTCTCGCACGAAATCTTGCGAAATATTCGCACCGAAACGATTGCTGAAATTATTCCTAGTTTCGGACCATAGGACTCGTAGTGCTGGCGTTTCCATAGCGCTACAGCTCGCTCGATGACCATCGAAAACTGAATATTTGAACTTTGCTTCGGGCCGAAAGGTATGCATATTGAAACTGTGCTATATAAAGGTTCCTTGGTATATAATTCGTTCTTCGTTCGGACTACAAGGTGGCTGGAGAAGCTTCCTCGAGAAGTACTACGTTCTAGCAATGGTAAGGTTTTTAAATCTAAATTAAGGAACATCAATTTATTTCAGCTACTTGATTTACACAGTTGAACCCTTCACTTGTCTCTAATTTGCAGGTTAATTATTAGCTGCCTATTTTACCGATTACGTCATCGCTTGTTCAGTGGCTGATATGGCAATCGACTTGCAACCTTTGCAGCTTCTCTGCAAAATTCACACAATACTAAAGCTTGCGCTGACTAGTTCGCATCGTTTTGAGTTGAACTGGTTCTCCAGTTGACCAGCATCACTGTTTTTGTTTGATCCGTCTGTTGTGGACTATCACGCTGTCCTTAGCTATTCACATTTGGTTGCCTGTTATGTCTTATGTTTGTGCATTCTTCTATTTTCTTCATTCTTCATTTATTTGCTTTCTTCAGTGTTTTAGTTCTTTTTTGCTCTCTTGCGAGCTGAGTTAGGATTTTCGGTCCGCTGCTACTGTATCCGCTGACTAATCACGATTACACTCTCCCTCCACTCATTGCTCCGTGCTGAATCTGTGCCAAGCCTTCCTGTTCATTGCTTGTCTTCTTGCCGGTATCCGACAGGTCGGTTCCACGAGGGAAGTTGGCATACCCGTGTGCCGAAGTGCCGACTCTGTCCAATGACTCCTTATTGGATGAGGCACCATGGCCAACTGGTGTGGTTACTGGCTTAATGGTTTCGTCATCTCGAAGGCCGCCAGTTCAGTTCTGAAGCGTGTGTGGCTCAATCCCTATAGATGGAGTCTATTCTTTCCCCACCTAGATAACATACTGTGAATTCAGCGGACTGCCATTGCTGGCTCGGCTCAAGTTTCTTGATTTTGGATGATTTTTTGTGTAGCTCTATTCGTACCCCAAGTTCTCTCTATTGGCGCACTCATTTGAGTGTATAAATAAATAAATAAATAAATAAATAAATAAATAAATAAATAAATAAATAAATAACCACAGAGCTTATCCACTAGAAGCCCAGCGTTTTTTTTTGCTTTTTTTATTTTTCGTCTTGGCACGGTTAACAATCAGAAAAGACCGAAGAAGTGTAAATTTACCCCTTTCTCTTCGATGTCTTCGGAAGTGGCGAACGCTTCCCTGCTAACTTCTTCCCGTACATTTGTGCTCTGTTCCTTGTAGGATCAGCGTTAATTTCAATTTGAGTAGCCAAGAGGTGAAAGAAGCCAGACTTGTCTCCCATTTTTTTTCAAACCACACAGTTCTCAAAAGTATTGGTTTTTGGTTTTCCTGCCTTGTGGTTCTTTTGAGATGACATTCAGAGATGACTTGTTATTGCTTTCCCTTCCTCGTATGTCCTGCAGTGTCACCCCGGGCGGATCACAGCTATAGTTGGCGAACGGATTCCAAGGATGTGAGAGTCAGTAACCGCATGATACTGCAAAGTCCCGCCTGGAGCGAGAGTTTTGTTCATAATACAGCATTCTCGTTAAGCATTCACAGCGCGGACTCCGGCATTAAACATCAGCTAACAAACAAAACAAAAACTATTCAAAAGGTAATGACCGCAGCATCTCAATATGGGTCCATTCCTCAAAACTTGGAACTTCTGTCACAACATGGAGTTCTGCGGCACTAAGGAAATCATTCATCGAGGAAGCTTCCCTAGAAGCAGAGACGTCAAATCCATAACTCTACGTCCGACTTTCCCACCGGAGTTCAACGACTCGACAAGGATTTTGCATAAATGTGTCAAGAAGCGCGTTGAGAGCAGAGTCAACCCTGCGTTGCGCAGTTCGCAACGGCACGTTGAGAGATCCTCAACGCACGCTGTATGGGCGGAGACACAGACGGCTCGAGCATGCGAGTGTGAATGTTCGCGCGAGAGAACGTGTCTAATCGGGCGAAACTGCGCAACGTGGCCGTTGAGAACTGCGCAACGCAGGGTTGACTCTGGTGGGAGATTTGCAGCGATGTTTTCCCACGTAATGCAAAAGTGTACAGCGGCGTACTTAGTTTGTTGTCAATAAGACATCAATCAATTAGGAGAAATTTACGCTACCTATGCACAGATTCGTGGACAACAGTGTCATGGTTGAAGCCGACTTCTCTGGCTTCCATAAGAATGCATTTGTATTCATCATATGAGGCGTTTTTTCAAGATGGTCTTCTCCATTTTATAGATATTCTCCTAAATGTCCCTGTGAATCTCCTGTATCACCTGTCGTCCCGTTGATCATCGAATTGCTCGAGCGGGCG
>MU868581.1:30064-67580 GCA_036418205.1 Ostertagia ostertagi
ATATAAAATATATATTAAAAATATATATATAAAGTATACTCCGCGAGAACTCGCGAAGACGCGCCAGGGCATACCGCGAGAAATCGCGAAGACATGGCGATTCTCCAACTTGCCTTTCATATCGGATAGAGTTAGTGCAGCAATACGGCAGTGCATATCACGAGCGGATTTAGCTAACGACGTAGTTTTGATTAACGTAAAGGCAATATTAAACATCAGCTAATCCGCAATAGACTATACGACCGTACATGCACTACGACGAACTGCATCGTTTGCCCATATGGAAGGCAGGGAGATTGCGCATTGAGAGGAGCTGTATACCAACTTCAATGTTCAACCTGTGGCGAAGTGTATATTGGTGAAACGTGAGCGGTGAGCGGTGCCTCATTTTTCGTCAGCTGTTCGCAGAGCCAAGCGGGATCCAGTACTGGTGGAAACGTAGGAGGTTGGTTTTAGCTGGAATCTTAGCTTGATTTGAGATTACTGAGAAGTAATTGTAACAACTTGGCAATATTGGGGTGTAAGTGGATAGACTACAAACTAGAGCTCCGAACCAATTTTAGGTCTTGATAAACGACGATTTGTTCGAAACGTCGACCAATAAAGATTCCACCATAACAAACCTGGAAGGCAAAACAGAAGCAAGACACAATCGGAATGCCCAGGTTTCAAGAAGACCGGACATTCCATTCTATTGTTAGTATTTGGTTACTTTTCTCAGTAACACCATTTTCACATCTAATATCTCACACTCTAACGCACCATTTAGCTGCAGCCCGTCTCCAAGATGAAAAACAAGTTTTGAAATCTTCTTCAGGGCACGCAGCGGCATGGTTGGGAATGCTGCTCCGTCCGCTCGGAGTGCGGGCACGTCAGCGTCTATCAAAGCCGATAGACGATGTCGACTGCAGGCTAGCTCAGGTAGCTGGCGTTGCCCCTCGCCGTTACGGACTACGTGTACCGAGACTGTGGCTTCTCAAGGCCGGCAGATGGTGACGGCGCAATACGTTGCGGATTGTCCCTAATAAACGTGAGTAAACCAAACGTATAGTTAGTGTGTTGGGCCTTGTATAGGAAGGAGGTAGCGCCGAGGCTAGGGCCTGACTTAGCAGTTATATCTAGTCTGCTTGTGTGCTTTTATTATTTTAGGATTGTGGCGGGAGCAAGGGAGCACCGCCTAGGCTGGGGTAGCCTCAACCGAAAGCTAGCCTTACCTCGCGAGTTGTTGTCCTCAAATCCCTTTCCATCGGTCACGAAGTCTTGATGCCCGAGGGAGCGGACGCCATGCTAGGAAGGGAAACCAGCGCGGTCCTCGAGAAAAACCAACCAAGGTGCTCTCAAAACCTTCGTCCGAAAACTCGGACAGCTGTGGATAATAAGAGAACATGAACTAATCGCCATTGAATTCCATCGTTGAGAACAGTACAGTGCCGATTTTGTTAAAGGCAGCGATTACGATAAATTCAAGAAGGGTTTAGTGTGACGTGGTGGTGCTCAATGGTACGCCAGTAGCGAAAAAAGCAGAAAAATCCGTCAAGAAAACGCAAAACGGGACCCCTTTTTTGGCCGTTGGTTTTCACTCATGAACAGGTAACAGCTCAGAAAGTGGACGTATGAACGAGTTCACCGCAACGCGTTTGATGGCACCATGCCAAATTACGCTTTAATCGAGATGCTCCATTTGCGCCGCTGCTGGCCACGCAGCTCGTCTAAATCGACTACATAGCTCAACTGAAATAGCGGGCGGGTGCTTTCGGAGGCGGAGCGGTTTCGAAGTCTTGTTCACCAATGAGCGCCACCGTTCAATGCGAACACGCCACCTTCTCTGGCAACCGAGTAACTGATTCGTGTGGTGCACATGTCTCCCCGATCCGTCTTTATCGTAATCGCTTTCTTTGAGATACTTGGCTTCAGAATCTAATCCAAATGCACAATAACAAGAGAAAATATGGTGCTGCATGCGACTGCACCCGTTAATACGAACGCTCTCCTATAAATAGCAAGACACATCACTCACCCTCCAATTGACGTGAAAATGCAGATTCCTACATTTTATAGCTACAGTGATACAAATTATAGCCGAAACATAGCCAGCGACAGCTTGAAGACCCACAGAAGACAGAAACCAAATATTGTGAACCAACAAGTTCGCGTCAGCGCAGCTTATAGACATGGTGGTAGATCACGGAGGAGCGCCTGAGTCGCTAAATTGTGGAGCATTTAGAAAGTCGGAAGTAAGAAAAACTAAGCTTCAACGTCTGTGAAAATTGTTTGTCCTGTTTCATCTTTGACTTTTCTCGGTTAAGAGACTTGGGCAAAGAGAAGAGTCCAGCAGCTGTGCGAAACATAAGACTAGAGGTGTGGTATTTGAATATCAATTTCATCGTGGAACAGTTCTTCTCAATGAGGGGGCAGCGGCTATGTCGACGCGCAAGTACAGGCTAGTAAGCTATCTGAAGTTGTCGCTTCCGAAGGAAAAGGTACGTGTTCCATCCTTGGAATGCTGAAGAACTCTCAGAACAGGATGCTATTGGTCAGCCAGTCTGATCTACTGAAGATATCATGAAGAGCAGTTCCAAAGGGTGCAAAATCATTGAGTTGGTCGAAACTGAAAGGTAACGCTTTCCATCAAACCCTTTACGGGAATCAAAAGATTCATTGACGCCCATGTCCTCGAGAAAGAAAACTTTTCTCGCACAGATTACGCAAGCCATTTCAACCGCAACAACCTTTTCTTATTTTGAATGCTCAGAAGAAGGAACACTCATCTTCACATGTTGGGGGGAAGGACTGCATTCGTCTGTGCTTTCTCGGTGGGAGAGCGTCCTGAAGTTTCAATAGGAAAGTGCTGGCCTTGATGACGTGATGTGCGAAGAGACAGTTTCTCAGGCTTGAAGCAGCACGTATTTTCAGGAGCAAGCATTGAGGAGGGAGAGAGGCTGTAACTATGTGAGCCAATTCCATTTTTCCTAGCGTTCCTCTCTTAATTATCCTTGTTCAAAGGACAGTTACCATTGCGCATGGTTCCCAACTACACTAGTGTGCAAAACTTTGGGAAGAGATGTATACATTGCCATGACTTCGATGGAATTGGATAAAACTGTGCAAGCATAATGCTGAAAGTATTACAGTCATGGACATAAAGCCCTCATATATCCTGCGGCCGAATTCAATCTGGAGCCAAAAGGGAGAGGTCACTCAGAACGAGTCGTTCGGTGGGAGAGGACAAGAGGGAGTGTACTGAGCACGAAGAAGTTACCGTGTAATGTAATGGTGTCTTGATTCCAGCAGAGACAGCATTAGGGTGGCTTCACCCGAGGAAGAATCAGAGGGAGGGAAGTTCGTAACGAGTGTGTTCTAGGAGTTTGATGTTGCTCGCACCATTATTTTGAGTGCACAGAGAGCATGTGGTCACGATCAGCCGCAACAGCAAGTGGTTCGTGCGTTATGCAACATGCAAGTATTGAACCAAGTCAGCCCTGCGGTTGCAAAAACATTCACCAGGATTGTAAGCCAGCCTGAACAGTATGACAGTGACCGCATAGTGGTGGCCTCTCTGACTGACCAACAGTACCTGGCGTTCCTCCAAAACCGCGCATAGGCATAAAGACTTGCTAGGTGCTGGGACGTTGGCGACGGATTACCGATTTGATGATCGCGTATTCTTCTCAGATAAGACAACTTCAGAGCTTTATGTCCTCCTAAGATTTTACCGGAGTCTCCCTTCCCTCTGTTACTAATCGGCTACAGTCAGCCTGTGATAGAAATTAGGAAATCCCACATCCACACGGTGCGCATGAATGGTTGACGATTAGTATAATCAGTTCTGAATCAGCTCTTGTCACGGGTAACATCAGCTTTACTGGAGAAAGAGCTCTGCCTATCTTTCGTGGTAGCTCCTGCTGCTCACGAAAAAATGTATCGAGTGGAGTAAATTCCCCACCAGATACAAGGGGAATTTTGTTTGTGGTCTCGGTTCTACCGATGCGGTCACGCTCACAAGTTTCTCTGGGACTGAATACAACGTAGATATAGTACAGAGACGTAGACACGTAGATAGCTTGGCGATGGGTACCAGGGCGATGGCATATTGACCGAAACATTCCTCTCTAAATAGGGACTTGTGATGATCGAATGTTCGTTTTTGTATTCAAAACCTCGAATAGTGTTGACATTGGATCTACGCCAAACAATCAAAACTGCGGATCGATGGAGCACAGCGAATGCATCGATTTTGATTGGCCGTACACCGTGGTGCTAGTGTCATCCAAGATAAAGGCTAATATTCTGAACTGATTAGTTTTATGGTTAACCATTTATGTACATTGTATGAGTTCAGGATTTCGTCATTTCTTATATGCTATACAGGGGTGGCCAACAAAGAGAAACTTTGTTCATAATGCAGAACTGCAAGCCATAGCGCAAGTTACCGTGGTCAGTTGAAGTCTTTCAACCATATCCCTAAAATGTCCCTCGTTGCGCAGGTTTAGGCTCCTGTTCACTGCCCTCATCCTCTTCAGAGTATTGCTTCATCTAACATCGTCGGAATTCTAAGCCTTCTGTGGTTGTTCCAGCTTGAAGCGGCTACAAAATGATTTTCAATGATTCTTATAAATAGCTCTTTAGAGGTAGTACGTATTCCTAAACTCCCTTCCAACCAGGTTTTGATGTCACAGAGGTCCACGATCCTCTGAGAAGCCTGTTGGCTCGAGCCGTGCCTCAGATTATCGTGGAAAATTCTTCTGATGTCGTCGGGAGGAAAGGCATTAGGAAGTTTCCTGATAGACTAGTATGTGCTCACTAACCCTGATTCTGCAGCTTCCCATTGTGGGCAAAGCGCGATTGATGCCGTTTTGAATGCTAAGTGGAGTGTCTCTTTCCTTGGCTACCCCTGACCCCCGTGTAAAGCGCAATTCCATATCGAATTCGCGGGGTAAAAGCAGATGATGATGAAATTTTGAATATCGCTTCGACTGAAAGTAAAAAAGGAAGCGAAGAAAACCGCCGATGAAATCCTTCACCAAATGTTCCTCTGTCACCTTTGAGATAAGGAGGGGGCAGACCGGAAGAGATGTGCGAAGCTGCTTATCAGGAATCGTTATTACTGATGACCGCAACTAGACCAGAACGGCGGCTCGGTCGAGAAGAGTTCAGAATATCTGCGCAGACAAGAGCCTCGAAGTATACAATATGGAGAACCGCTTATAATAGTCCCTGTAGTCCTGAAGCAACCACATATGTTTTTCCATCATTTCCATACCGTTGGCATAGGAAGTGTAAATCCTGCTGGGACTGTTGCTCCAAAGAAAAGAGAAATTCTGGAGTAAAATTGGGATGATAAAATTTTAACGGGAATATTGTAATTGTAATTGTTTATTGCAGTGGTTGACACCCATGCTAACAACGAGAAGCGTAAAAACCCAGGAGTAACAAACAAACGGGACAGTTCCTAGGAACATCTATAACCACACTGAGAGCTACAACGTAAGTAAAAGAGAAAGAAAAAAAACAATGAACATAACAACTAAGGCTAGGATGTAAGACACTTTTTCAAAGCTCTCTTGAATGAACCCAGTTTGTCCGTTGAAATACCAATCTAAGCGGCTTAGTAACCTCCGGACTAGCTCCGTTACCAGAGACGTGGCGTCTGACGCCATTCTTTTGAAAGTGTGCATGAATTATTTCAGAACGTTAATTGAACCAAACAACACTTCTCTCAGTTTCCAAACCCGTCGGGACTGACTATTGCCGCCTATGAAAGTTTCACTCAGGCCAGAAAACTGGAAATGAGGGGGTGGCATAACCCATTGACAGGGGAAGAGGTGTATATAATTATATATTTATACAAATAGTTGCGGTCGAAAGCGTTTGCTGCAACCATTTTTCATTATTTTACCTCACTTAAGCATCGCCCTCCAAGAATTGATTACTCTCTTCCCCAGTGTTTTTATATTCTTATGTTTCAAAGAATACGAATATTCAAAAAAGCGCTCTGAGATCAGCACTGATCTCTCTGTGGCAATAGAAAAAAAGGAGCCCAAAAAACTGTTCCGGCGAACACTTTCGACAGCTACACGTGTAATGTACGATGAATTCTGGGTGTATTGAAAAGCAGGAGGAAACAACCAAATTCTGCTGAAAACCTGAAAAACCCATTTGAGTCTCTACAAGCATTTCAGTGGTAGCTGTTTTATCATAAATGGCCGCTTCTACGTGACCCGGTGAGATGCACCTTGTCAGGTCTGTAGATAATATCTGCTAGAGGCTTCACTGTTTGCTAGCCTTTCTAACAAACTCCACAGTACTAAATCGAATTATTAGGTTGTCTCACAATCAGTGGATCACTTTGGATATTTTTAAAGTCAATTTCTTTTTCTCCTCTATTCGAAATTCTTGCTCATCCAAACATACAGCTCTGCCATTTACAATTTAATCGCTGTCATGCCTCCGAAACTGCAGGAGGTCTTGGGCGAAGAAGGATTGGAAGTCACGTTTGAGATCGAATCACTTGGCGTAAAATTTCTTCTTGAAGATGAGTGCTAGATTTCAGGCAAGGTTGTCCTCAGCTGGAACGAAAATGGTGCTATACAACGAAGCTGAAAGAAGTGTTATTCTGAGAGTTGCCAACTTCTTATGAATAGTCTACTCAAGGTGGGTCAAACGACAGGACAAAAACCAACTTTGTCGTGCTTTGCTATCAAATTGAACATTTTGCCACTATGCTGTCCACGTTTGCCTTCACCACTGAGCTTAGTTTCACTGGGTGGTTTCCAGCGCAAGGTTCCTTTCTTGTTTCACCAACATTTCAAGTGTCGACCTCAGAGGGCGCTGTACTTTCGCTGTCAGAACTCCGGAATCGCATAAGCTAGGCTACTGTTCCAGGTGGATTCGCTGGTGCACTCCACCCAGTCTACAACACCGCTGATATGCAGCCCGATCCCTGAAAGGTACTTGAGGAAATCAAAATGAACATGATGATGTAAGATCTTGTTCGAGGGTGATTCGGGCACGGAGCACACAAGACACGAATTCCACATTTCCAGAACATTACGACTCTACGGAAATGCCATCATTCCATCATATCAACAAATTGGATACGCTCTGAGAAATAGCGACTACTTTGTCCAGATAAAATCTCAGTAGCGCTGAGAGCAGCAAGATTGCCAGTAGAGGGGTAGCTGGAGTGTAGATCATCTTCAAATGAAAGAGCCAAATCCGGAATAGAGTTAACCGTGGCTTAAAGGGGTGTATTCTCGCCTATCTTCTGTGTGCTTCACCATGTTTTTTGGCGTTTGAAGGATCCTAATAAAAAGTGATGAAGAAGGAAGCTAAAAAATGAGCTCTAGAAAAATTCGTGAAATAGCCACGTAAAGCAGCGTGTGAATGGGCTGACCGAATTTTCAGGTAGGATAATTTGGGTCGCAAAACATGTTCCACGCCTCTTTTCTCAAATTTTTTATAGCAATAAATATAATAAATGTAAAGTGATTCACTAATTATGAGACAACTTAATAATTATGCTTCTCAGACCACAGTTTATGATCTGAATCAAAAAGTACTCAGTTAAGGGTTGAGGCATACAGTCAAACACTTCCTGTAAGGTAAAGCCACATTGGGGTTACGAGTTTTATATCATTATTTCCACCATAAAAGTACAATTTGAGAGGCCTAATGGCACAGTTTCATGAACTTTTACTATATGTTTAGTGTACCAGCTCTTAGACTTTTAAGAAACCTGATCTAGCTAGAAAAACTGGCAAGAGAATGAAAGAAGGTGTGGCATAAGCCAATGATATTGCCTTGCAATAATAAAAACATCTCTTCAAATTGGCGTTAAATCATTAATTAGCATCATGGCTTTTGAAAGGAATCCAAGCTTAAGGTGTTGCTATGAGGAGAAGCGCTCGTGACATTGTTTACTGTCTGACTACATTTTGAAGGTTCTGAAAACATTTGCGACAGCGGGGTAACGCTGGTAAGTTTTGACGTAGTAAGTGCTCATTGTCTTGTTATAAAAACGAATCAACCAGGTGCTTGAAAACGCTGCAAGTGAGCGCCACCATTTCTGATGCCGATTGTATTGAAAAGTTGTTGCTGCACCCATGCATTTGATCGTGATCTAATGCTTTCGAATTGACGCTGTGAACTGACCAGTGAACACTCTTTTCCGTTTCCGTGGAAATGTCCTCAAGCTTGATTTGTTCCGAAATCATAGTTTCCGCGGTGAGAACTGGTCTGAATTTAGAGTGAGACACATGGAATGTGTTGTTAGTGCAGAGGTTTCAGAGTACATGCATGTCAGAATAATGAAAAAATCTGCGTCACAAGATGGACATTCGCATAAAAGTCCTGAACAAATTCATTTGGGTGTTCACGAAATGCGATGTGTACCTACATACTGGTGAAAACTACCTGAAACTGAAATTACGGTAACAGCTGAGGAGGAAGTTGTAATAGATTGCTTGCGGCTGTAATAATTCCAAAGCTCGTTTGAGTAAGAACAAACTGCAGCGGAGAAACATGTGGTGGCGAATGAAAATGAGAATTATTCAAAGAGAGCTCGGAAACTCAGAGTGAAATAAAACTACGATTCAGCATGTGTTCACAAAGTAACGTAGACCGCTGCGCCTTCTACTCTCGGATTACGTGCACGGTTTCGTGATGTTCGAATCACATCTGATTCGATTGCTTCTTTCAGAGGTTTTCGTCCACTCCGCTTCTAGGATGACCCATGGATGCTAGGTTCTCTGCAAAGCTGTACACTGGTTGCTAGGGACGAAATAACAGGGAGAATGAAAACGCACGCGAAGGAATTTGTGTGAAGCGCGGTGGAATCGCGTAAGATGAGAGCCAGGTTTTAGATGTACAGAACGATAAAGCTAGCAATCAAGACATCGATACATCCACACTGTGCAATTCACACACATTACTACATTTTGTGTAATTCTGGTTTGATTGCGATTTTTCCTGGCGTATTCTATCCGGTTTGCTTGAGGAAGCGCCTTTAAAAATGTTACGTGGAATCACTCTCAGTAACACCGAGAAATCGGTGCTACAGCAACTACGATACCATTTCAAAAATTGAACTGCCTTGAAACTAAAACTCCATTCACTAGACGTACACATCCACAATAATGAAATTTTTGACTCACTGTAGCTGTGCTGAGAGAGAATGGATATGAAAAACTACTGAATATTGCTTCCTATCGCTGTCTTTGCTAACTACTAACGAAACTAAGGGGATGGCATAGGAAACCATATCATATTCCAACACCGTTTATGGCATAGGCAAACTTCGTGAGCCATGCTACCACAGTTCACGCTTATCCCCTACCACCCATTTCTCCTAACTTTTTGACTCGGGGATTTTTCTCCAGATTGTGGGGTAATTATTGTACACTGCACGCAGAACCTTAGTTCCACCTACAAATTTCCCAGAAACTAGAATTTTGAGATGTTTTTGAAAAGGGCTCTACTGGCAAATTGTGACACATGCGAATGCGAATCTGAATATTAGCATGAAATTCCAGTTTAAGAAAGCAAAATTTTTCATCCTCATTTTTTTGAAAATACCCGACTTGCCTATGACGCAAAATCATAGTTCCACCACTTGTTTCTCTGCTGCATTTTGCTTGAACCCAATCAGATTTTAAAATTATTGCCCACTCAAGTCCCTTAGCTTATAGCAAGGGCAAAACCGCTGTCGAACTTCCGTAAAAGGAAAACCCTAGCAAAAGAGATGCAGCAGTTGCTGAAGTGTCAGCTCACGCTAGAATTTGTCGGGCTGGCTTCATAACGAACAAGTTTCTCGAGAATGCTACAGGATATGATTCTGGGAAGAACCCTGACTACTACCCGACCGAGAAAAGCGCCGTATCGTGAGAATAAAATACGACATTATCCAGTCGGGTACGGAGATTCAAACTTCTTCAAAAGTAGTGTCTCAATGGAAGCAGTTTGACGTGTTTTACCACACGCTCGTGACAGTTCATGCTGGAAGATAAAAAAATACGCTCTCAGTGAAAAGAAATCAGAGAAGAAAACGGGCCATTTTTCTCAGAAGGTTTTGCTAGTAGAGCGAAGTTAGGACACTTTTTTGTCTGCGATATTTTGAAACCTCTGACCATCCTCCTGCTCATTTTCGTCTCCATACATGTGTGCTACAAAGTAGAAAACCGATCTGAGGAAGGAAAACGTTAACAGAAAGAAAGACGCAAATCAGAAGTCGCAACTGAAAGAATGCCACCTCTTCACTCGAATTGGACGAGCTTTTAAAGAAAGATGGCGCGTTTCCCTCTGATTTCTTCTCACTGAAAGCGTATTTCTTACCTTCCAGATATGGACTGTCACGAGCATGTGTAAAACACGTGAAACTGCGAAACATTGAGACAGTAACTTCTTTAGAAGTTCTGATTTCCGTACGTGTCTGGATGAAGTCGTATTATTTTTTCACGATACGGCGCTTATTTCGATCGGGTAGTAATCAGGGTTCTTCCCAGAATCATGTCCTGTAGCATCCTTGAGAAACTTGTTCGTTATAAAGCCACCACGACAAATTCTAGCGTGAGCTGACACTTCAACAACTGCTGCATCTCTTTTGCTAGGGTTTTAATTTTACGAAAATTCGACAGCGGTTTTGCCTTTTCTTCGAGCTAAGGGACTTAAGTGGGTAATAATTTCAAAATCTGATTGGGTAAAAGCAAAATGCAGCAGAGAAACAAGTGGTGGAACTATG
This sequence comes from Ostertagia ostertagi, assembly GCA_036418205.1. Classification (NCBI taxonomy): domain Eukaryota; kingdom Metazoa; phylum Nematoda; class Chromadorea; order Rhabditida; family Trichostrongylidae; genus Ostertagia; species Ostertagia ostertagi. Next base: position 40,800 of record MU868581.1, read on the forward strand.
ATTTTGCGTCATAGGCAAGTCGGGTATTTTCAAAAAAATGAGGATGAAAAATTTTTGCTTTCTCAAACTGGAATTCCATGATAATATTCAGATTCGCATTTGCATGTGTCACAATTGGCTGTAGAGCCTTTTTCAACAACATCTCAAAATTCTAGTTTTTGGGAAATTTGAGGGTGGAACTAAGATTATGCGTCGCAGTGTATAACCGTACATTCTGTTGCGCCTTCTAACATTCTGGGATGTCTCTATGAAAGGAAACGAAGAATATTCTGTCTGCAATGGCTTCAATACGAATGTCGTCCAACGTTATACGTGCTTCACCTGCAATCTTCAACTTCGGATTCTATGTACTTACTGTAGAGCACTTCGTCAGTTTGTCTGTCCGTCTGTCTGCCGTCTGCATGTCTGCATGTCTGTCACGAAATTCTCTAGCTGCAAGGGATCCGTCTCAAGAGACCGGGTCGGTGTGGGATGAGTAGGCCAGGTCTCGAGAAGTGCAAAACATAAATCAGCGTGGCGGAGCTCCGCCCACAGTGGGCGTGGCGGCAGAGAAATGACCTGTACTGACGACAATGGCTTCAAGTTCACAGAGCAGCCTCGAGACTGATTAAAAAAAGTGGGTTGAGGTATGCGGTCGTGAGCCAGGACGACTAAGGAAGGTTCACTTCTGGTGGTCTTCTCTAGAAAAGAAGTTTTTAATAAAAAAAATTCATAACTCGGTTAGAAATAGCCTACAAAGCAGAAAAAAGAGGTGAAGGGAAACGATGTCCAAGGTGTTCCCAGCATACATGACATGAGTGGAATTCCGCCCGTAATAGGCGTAGAGTGCCCTGAAGCACACAGTGCCCTACAAGTTCCCATAATTCGGTTCCGAGAAATCTTGGAAAACGGAAGAAATGTGAATAGAGCTTAGAAAAGGAGGGTGGGTTGAAGTCTACGAAGGGAGAGAAGTTAATTGTTATTGGTGGGCGGAGCATGCACCAAAGTAGGCGCAGTTTGCCGCCAAGAATATAAATCGCTCAGAGACAGTTTAGGGACCGGGAAAAACGTGGGAGAGATCGGAAGGAAGAAAGGTGGGTGCACCGAAATAGGCGAAGTTCACCACGAGATTGAATTGGTCTAAAGGCAGTCCGGGAAAAGGGGATAAAGGTTAACGAAGAAGGAGAGGTCAAAAGCCATCGGCGATGGGGCGGATAGAATCTAGCCGAGGATTCACGCCGCACCATCCCACATCGCCGCAGAACTGACTTGTGCGCGCAAGATACGGGTCGGTGTGGGATGAGTGCGTCGTCATTGGTGTCTATATAAGGGGCTTGCAGCACCCGCACACTCTATTGCAGTAGGACTCTTATGAACGCTCATCATCTCATATCACAGATAATTGAATTCTTCGCTCTGGGCATAATTGTGGAAGTAAATTCAAAGTGAATCCATTAGGAAATTCTAGAGCTGCCATGGTTTTTCTTATCACACCTAGTGCGATCAAGCCTTAGCTGGTTACTACGTATGCTGAACCTCCAATCATCATCTTTATCACGAAACAATTGATCGATCATTTTAATTCGAAGCAATGTCGCCTTCGTTTTTGAATCGCACTCTATCACGTTCTGGGAAAAAAAGCTCCTAGAACATTTTTGGGCGCTGGAGATTAGTGGAAGACACTCACGGTGAGATACAACTGGTAAGGATTCGTGGACAACAAAGATGACATAAAAATTAAAAACAACGAAAGCAGAAGAACGTGTTGCAGAATTTTCTTCCCAACCTAATAGCGTAAGTGTACATTTATTGTATTATAGACGTTCGATGTTTCTTGGGGATTTACGCCCCGTGACCCAGGATCTACATAATGTTTTATTTTTGTTACACTAGTTGTATCCTCAGACTGCAGTGGAAAAGCAAAATATGCGCCATAGAGGCACAATGCATTAAAAGTTCGAAGGGAAGTGTATACAGATTTTCTTCTTTTCCTATTTTGAACTCGCATAAAGCGATCAGGATGGGCATGACTCGTCTGCGATTCACCACAGTAGTGCGCTCTCCACTGCAAGTGCCATCGGATTAGAAAATTTGTAAGAATAGGAAGACGTATTTTTCGAAAAGTCCGCACGAGCTTTCGAGACATCCCGAAACTGTTTCTCGAAGAGCTCGAGGCGTTAGCTTCCACATTGTGCTCCATTCAGCAATCGGAATCTGCACAGGAATTGAGGTCATGAGCAAAATACACTTCTCTGTGCAGCTGCTCCCGCCACCGATTATCTTATCTTTCCGCGGCGTTTCTCAGGATTCCTTATCGCTCTCTCTCATAGCATCCCATAGCCTAGAGATAAGGATCGTTCAGTGTTTTTAGCGATTTCTTCGCAATTTTTCTTCACTATCGGTCCTGTTCACGCCTGGCACTCCTTTTTCAAGCGAAATACCCACACCAACATGGTATCTGGGTTTCTTGAATTCAATCGCATCAATACGTTGCTTTTACATGATCCTCCAACCCTCCACCCAAACGCACTTAGTTCCATACTCCTGCTTGCCTCCGCTGCGATCTCTCCACAGAGGATGGTTTCTGGTGATACGCTTTTTTTCTGATATCCTTTCGATGTATGAAACACACTCCCTTCAGTGATATTACATTGGTCATAAAAATGTCATCAAAGTAACTCGAAGGCACAGCTTCAAGGATCCTCAGATCACTTTTCTTCATACAATTTGCTGCTGGTCTCCAAAGCTTTGTTCCAGGCCACTCAAACGTGTCCTCGTTTGTTTTGCTCTGCGGTTATATTTGTTATGTACAACAAAGTGGTTACAGACTTTAGAAATCTAATGTTTGCAATGAATTGTTCATTATGGCATTGGTAAGAAGCTCCATAGTGGTAGAAAAGAGACGTCGCACATATGCAAAATGAAGCCGCCTTTTATAACAACGAATTTGCTCCAAATGGACACTTGAGCAGTAGTAAACACTGCAGTTTTCAAGCATAATTGACGTACATGGGATATTGCTATGACGAGGAGTGTTTGCGTTTGCATTGGGCAAAGAAGCGCACAAATCATAGCATTCACTGCGGTAGGCGCGTGCACGTGAGGATAAATTATATTAGGTGTTTCAGGAAGTTCTGTCGTTTTCCAACTCCTAATTTTAAATGCACGTATCTCAGCTTAGACTGAACCTTTCGAGTTGAGTGAAAAGCCATTAGGAAGAGCGAATCTTTTCCTATAGGGAGCCGTTTAACTGGGTACTCTAGTTTGGAAGGCTGAACCTCTGGTGGCGATGAACTGAGAGAACGTCGTTTTAGCATCATGTTGGGTTTTAATGTACAGGGGTGGCCAAAAAAAAGAGACACTCAGCCCAAGGCGCACATCATCGAACTTTTCGTCGCACAGGAAGCCGATGTTAATGAAAGTTTCGCGGCAGAATATACCTTAGGTGTTCCCCCGTAAACAGAAGCAGGCTCTCCTTTACTGCCCCGGCCGTCGTTAGAATATGACGTCATCTACCGTCTCCGTCGAGCTCAACGAGGCTTACCGTAATCGCTCCGACCTGGAGCTGCTACATTCTTTCCACAGTGGATTAACTGTTAAATAGCTTTGCAGAGACATTAGCTGTGACTAGGCAAAACCGCTTTTGGCCAGCGTTTCAGAGACGTCGTAATCGACTATGGTATCTCTACGACCTCAATGAGCTCGTATCGTGCACAATGTTTCCGTGAGAAAATCATCTGATGTCGTCGGCGTAGGAGGCTGTTGTGTGGCGTGTTGATAGATCATAACGTGCTCTTCAATATTCAGTTGGGATCATTTGGTTTGGTTTCGCAACGCGTAAATAACTACGTTTTGAACGTGAAGTGAAGTGTCTCTTTTTTTGGCTACCCCTGTATTTCTCTTCAAGAAGCCATCGAGATCGTCAGAAATTTGACAGTAGATAGATCAAAGGTCTACTAAGTTAGATGTTCGCAGAACCGCTCTGAAGTTTAGCTGGTACAACTTGTGAAGGGTTGGCCGTGCGATGTGCGTTCATGACACCTTTCAGGGATGTGTGCGTTCCTTTGTAATGGGGAACGCTGGACCCATACCGTAGTTTCTGGTGGTTTTTGACTTAATATAAAGATTGATTCTTCACTGAAGAACATGGCCAGCCGCTGACTCCATGGAAGCTGCCACAACCCTCCTCCAGCACAGTTTAAATTCTGTAAAGTTTGTGGAGCTTCATCGCCGTCGAGCTATTCAGCGAAGCTTCGTGGGCTGAAGAGAAGGATCCACTCTTTATTGCACGTTGCGAACCTGTAGAGAAATGAGCCGCTTTATCACATCAAACAAGCGACAATTTGATGGACGACCCTTCAAATTGGTGATTTGTCGCGGCACGCCCCTATCAAATTTTATGGACTTTCTAGCTTCTTCCGTATAGCTTGGCTGTACAAACCATATACGCCTAGGTTGGGCAAAACCTCCTTTATGGCCTTACGCACGAGTGCTCCAATCAGAACTTTTGGCTAATCGGAGACACCGTCCGATATCCGACCACTACTCTCATCATATTCAGGGGTCTCGCCTTTGTTACAACAAGTTTTTTGCACACTGCTTCTGCTCACATTTACTCCAAATGTAGGTCCAAAGCATCGTTAATATCTTGAACTGTTCCAACCACTTTCAGGTCTATTTAAAGCTAGAAATGAAAGTCATTCCAACTTGCTCATCGAGTATACCGCATTCGAAGCTTTGAAAAAGCTATGAGAAAATAATTTAGGACAAAGTAGCTAAGAATTGGATAGAGCTGAAAAAGATACTTCAAAAAAGTTTCAACATCAATTGCAGCCTTCCTAGATTTCAAGGGAAATAAAGCATCCAAAAGTGGAGTATCAGAGCAGGACAGAACTTTCTGACACCTAATAGTTATGTAGCGCCCATGCTACGCGTTTCAAGTGAAAAGTGGCGTTGTTTCTGCTGCTCTAGACTAGTTTCCTTAGACTGTTGTCCAATAATGGTTACTGGAGCAGTGGCCTCACCTGCGGCGGAGTAGGGTGCGACTACGCAGGTCCTTTCAGATGGAGCAAAGATCAAAATGGTTGTCATTGTTTATTACTACATTACTAGCGATCGTGTGATTCGAGCAAAAATGAGAAACGCTTCATGTTTACTCAAGTACATATTCCGACCTTTGTTGGGCAAAGCGACGAGTTTGAACGATTTTTGGCAACGCTAAAGCAGCGATCTTGGTTCGAAGGTTCAGCAGAGCCAAAAATTTATTGTGGCAACTTTGACACCATCGTAAGCTATTGAGCAGCTTAACAACCTAACTGTGGGCCATACGAAATTGTTCGACAGAATAATTAAAAGAGGTTTCACAAGTATGCTGTGTTGTGAATAAAACTTTGTGAGCAAAACAATACTTTGGTCATTGTCGATGTCGGCTAACCGGCTCAACACGTTATACGTGTGAGTGCTGACAAGCTATGGTTTTTATACCATGAGAAGCTGAGTTGGGATGAAAAGGTGCCCCGATAGCGTAAATGGAGCGCACTTGCCCGGAAAGCGGGAGGAGCGGGTTCTAGTCCCGCCTGGGCGAATGTTTTGTTCACAACCCAGCATAGTTGTGAAACATTCGTAAGGCGAACTGGAGGCCAAGAACAACAGTTAACAAACAAAAACAGCTTAAAGGAGGTTTCCACTATAAAAGGTCAAGGAAGGAGAAAATTGCTAACGGTAAGTTGGGAGACAGGCGGACCTGCTAAGGGTGCGGACCGACGCGCAACTGCCAGAGAAGATTTGAGCTCAGCAATCTAGCATGGTTCATTCTTGGCGCAGTTGGCGTGGTACACCCACTGACATAGCAGTGAGAGCGTTAGCGTTGAAGAGGGCATGATGAGAGTCGCATCAATACGGAAATCAACGAGGGATCCTATTTCTTGTGTTCCGGGCCGTTTCTCATGGATTTTCCTTCTTTCATGTATCACTGACCATAATAATCGAAAATGGGGTGCCTTCTCAGTGTAAATTTCACCTTAGAGACGATGACGACAAGCTGACGCGCCCGTCAGCAGCACGCTACGTATCTTTTCCGCACTTATCCAACTCCTCCCGGCATTTGTTCTTACTGTTCTATAGACAAAGCATTATCATGCCTATAAACGGCGAAAATGATACAAAATAGTGCCATTGGAGATACTGCTCAAACCTACTTTCCTTTGAAGTAAAAAATCATGCAGCTCTTGTGGCATCTGCATGACTCACATAGCGTGAAATTCAATTGCTTCGAGGAAAGGGACTTTTTGTGAACTGGGCACTTCCCTCAAAAGTGGCACTGTCAAGATATAAGAATGGTGGATCGTGAACAAAACCTTCGCACCAAGCGGGATTCGAACCCGCACCTCTTGCTTATTGGGCAAGAGCGCAACGACGATGCCGTCCTACGGTTTCTGAAGCGTTATTAATTTTAGAGCTATCATCGATCTGTAGAAGTCTTCTGAGATCTTGCCCTCTAAATACCCATGGACTGGAGATCGTATAAGGGAGCCAATTTCTTCGGAGAGCAAACGGTCCTTGAACAAATTGCCCATAGATTCAGAACAACATTCCTAGACCAACATCCTAGGCCAACATCACCTTTTGCAAGACCTTCGAGGTAATTTAAACAGTTTCTGAAGATGAACACCAGTGGGCTCCACTTACAGATGTGACCATGATCCAAACTATCACACCCTGGGAGGAAGTGTGCTGTGAACCGAGTCCTATTTCGGAGACTTCCTCTGAGTTTCTGAGTCAACTGTCTCTGAGTTTGTCGAGTTTGTCGGTCATAGAGAAGTTTGAAGCGATAAAATTCCATCAGCCCGAATCGTTGGAGAGATGCAGTCAGCTCGCGCAGAAATTTCTCCGATTCTATTCGAATTGCTCTAACAAATGCAATGTCTATGCAGTCGGTAATTCTTCGTGATAGGGTGATCCCCAAGTTCTTCCTGAATGATTGACGGCGATATCCGAGATTGGAAGCGATGCGACTCACACTGGCTCCATCGTTGTGAGCGATCCCCTTCTAGGCAGTTGCCCTAGTCATGTGAGTGAGCACAAATCTCGATTTCCAAGGATCGTGTATTATGATACAGCTTACTGTTCGAAGCGTAGAAAGGAAATACCGAGTCGCTCTGTGGAGTCGCAATTCAGAGACGGTCCTTGGGCAGCTTCTGGACAGTGGATAAGTGCGAAGAAAACTTCACAGCGAGAGTTTACGTGAACTGTGGACAAAGCAGCTCATGAGCCTCTTACACAGTTCCAGAACTTTCGAAGAGTTTTGATCCATTCTGAAAACACTCGAAGAACCTTCCTTCCCTCCTTCCTCTCAAGCGGAACCAACGTCAGCATACCATTAAAAAGCTGAGTTCGGATGAAATGGTGCCTTTGAGTAGCGTAAGTAGGCACTTAGCGGTAAGGCAAGCAGGGCGAGCTCGAGCGAGATTTGGAGCCGAAAGTTTTGCTCAACATCTCAGCATACTTGTGAAAACTGACACTTCGGCCAAACATCCGATTGTTTTGCGTCAGTTTGCCTCGCGGAAAGGGTCGAAAACAGGTCTGAAGAGACGACGGCTTTCAGACGCAAGTGTTTCTGCATCAAGCAGTTCAATGAGGCATTGCAAGAGAAGACTATAATCCACTCCGCCTTCATCTCCGAATCGCATGAATCCTGCTAAGAAACGTGACGGCGTACATGACAGAGCAAATCTCACAGTTTATGATGGAATGTCCGTAGAACCACAAGCGAGCAATACGTTTCTGGCCACAACGCATTCAAAGCTCGGTAGTTCCGTCAGCGCGCAGGGTTTCTTTATAGCGAATCCCGAGTACCGTCAGACCTCCGTACATGAAGCCATCTGTCACGATCTCAATTTGGCGAAAAAAACATCGAAGGGCTCACACCACTGTTGGACAAATTGAAAGACAGGATTTTCGCCTAAGAAATGTTAAATGTAAGAGCAAGCAAGTGACTCATGTGCGCTGTTTAGTCAATCGATTCATTGCGCGTTTTTCGATTGCTATCTTTTGTCGGAGCAGCACACTTTTTCTATAGAATGCTAATTCATTTTCTTGCATGTGTTACCATACCACGTTCCGGTATCTTTCAAACTTTTTTTTCGGCCAACTTAGTGCTTCAAACATGTGAGTTTAATGACCATGACGCCGTATCACTCAATTTGGATTCATTAATGGGAGAGCGGAGTTAGTCTTAAATAGCCGGTTTCGGAAACGTTGTTGCTTTATGCCGCAACCGAAGAGATAGAAACGATCCGAAAAGCGCACAATAGATTACAGGAAGATGGGTGAGAGCAAGCGTTGCGTCTGGGTGCAACTCCGATGTGACTCAGAAGAAATTTGTTAAGCAAGACGTGATAAACTGAAAACTATTTTACATCTTGAACGCGGAAACACAACCAGGACCGACTTGTTGTATTCACATATGTACACTGAATATATTCGCGTGAAATATCGACACGTCATAAAAGGCAAAAGCGGGATGGCCGTACTAGTAGGAGAGATACCACTTGGAAAAATGCAAGGTCTGCTAACTACCTAGAATCACTCCAGCTTTCGTCGCGGAAATTGCGGGTTAGGGCGCTATACTTTACGGTGCCGGCAACCATTCAATGCTCCCCACCCACCGCGGAGGTGGTACGATCAGCGTGCATCGATGTAGAGATCAGCCGTGCTCTTCAAACAACGTGCTCTTTTGGTATTTTGTCTTCTTTGACCCGCCCCCTTCTCGACGTCGTGCTACATCCGCCTAACTGAAGGCTATGGCCTTAGTTCAGCGTTTTAAAAGACTCTCTTGCTTCCCATCCCACTTGAGGCGTTCCGCAGCTAGGGTATCACTGCAGAGCGCTGATAGCACTAGTTCCCTCCCGGAGTTTGCCTTTAAGGACATCCTATAGAACAAATAATTCAGGCAGTTGCAGAGAAATTTATTACACTTAGATCCGAAAATGTACAAGAACATCAGTTCAGAAAATCGCCTATAAAGTGGCCTAATGAGTTAGAAATTCAACAACACATCATCGAATTGCAGATTCATGATGCAAGAGGCGAACCGTTTGAAGTGTGAACACAGGTTGCCTCACATTGATTCTTTAGTGTAGAGGCAACTGTTTATTCAGTGGAACATTCATGCCTGTTAAGTTCTTTGAAATAGATGTCTCTCTCCAATTTCGTTCCGACCGTATTATTTCTATAGTATTGCTCGCATTCATTTGTTTCGACCACCTATAATTGAGCAAATGAAAATGGATGAAACTGTTGTGTAATAGGGAATAACCTGGAATCACCATCCTCATATCACATCACAGGGAAAGCGTTTGTTTAGCAGCTGCTAAAGCTGCATAAAAAGTTTGACAAAAATGTAAATGTAGACTGTAGTCAATGAGCAGGCACTCGTGGGCTTCACTAGACAACACTATCCACTGCCTTATCCTTGCTCATGAATAGATGTTGTTATCAAGTGCTGCTTTCAAGTTTCGCCTGTTATGCACTTCACTTCAGCAGCTGCTTGACAACTATTTTTTTTACCAGGTTACTTTTGTTCATTTCGTACTAGTGGGGTTGTGTCCTTCTAATGTCGGTTTCTTCGGAAACTACCATATTTTGATGAATGGATCGAAAAATTATACCTCAAACTGAATATTCACTTACGTACACAGCCGCGATGAGCGCATGATACGTGATTAATGACATATGTTGACGGAATGCAAAAATCACAGGACTCCCTATAGGAAAAAACAAAAAAGCAAATCGTTTGGAAGATAGTCAGTGGCAACATCACTCGAATAACGTTGGCATTTTCTCGAAGTTGATATGACTGTAAACTAAACGATCTTCTGAACCTGAAAAATGAGTATTTGCGAGAGAAGTAAAATATTAATTGCTTTCGTCATTTTTCGACTATCAAATAGCCACAAACTCCTCGAAACTTTGCCATCATCAGCATTTGTCTATGTTTTCTCTCTCACGTACGAAAATCAACGGGAAAGAAGTGCTAATTCCTCGCAATGAAGTACTTGCATATTGCAATCAGATTCGATCGGTATTATAGGTATTCTGCTTGTTTTTTCTGACACTCTGGCATGGAAGGTTTTCTTCTGGATGAAGGTCGGATCAAACATGAAAAAATTTCTCCTCGGTCTCCATTTGTGCTCCGTCTGTGACTCAGATCATCCCACAATTTTCCAATCCTCTTAGCTTGCCTCTTGTGGAAGTCATCGTGCTATACTTCTTGCCTGCTAGCACAACCCTCCCTTCATCCGTCTAGAAAATTCAAATCTCTAGCCAATTTTACCGTTTTTCTCGCTGACTTGCTGTAACTGCGTTATTTTACACTATCTTCGTCTAGCCACCGAGACTAGCCGGTCGCCAAATGAGGGCGAAAGAGTAACAGGGCCAATAATACATGTACATTCATGAACAGGGAGGACTAACCATAGCACGTAATGTGTAAATTAACACGTAACGGGCGTCTGCCACTTTACAACAAATTTCTTTTTCTTTGTAGCACTTCAAGTAATACGGAAATATTATTGTGCACTTATATTCTAGGCGAATAACATATGTTTCAGGACCGACTTCGTTGCTCGCAAATTCACAACGTTCTCAATAAAATCATCGTCACGTGCGATTTCCTCCTATTATAACTCGCTGTGAGGATTCCCGAAGCGCACCCGAAAACGCTAATCACTCGAAACTCGTAAGAAAACCACCTATAGATTGAAACCCTACACCCTAGAAACCATTTCTAAGTGCGACGATAATAGAGAAACAGGAGAAGTCAAGGAAAAAGGAATACCTGAGAAGAATGACTAGAAATTGCACTGTGTAAGAACACCCGTAAAATAAGCCGGATGCGTAAAACACAGAGAACTCGTAAATAAGAAAGAATAAAGAGATATGCGCAGGAACTTCCTTGCGCAGAGTTTCCTAGAAGTGATCCGATCCTGGAGTGAACGCGCGTAAGCTACGTTGCTTCTACTCTCGTATGAGTTCTTTCGGTGAAATAGCGTGCGCACAAATTAGCATATCCGATTTCCTCACTATGCTAATGGTCCCCTAACCAGTAACCTCCTCACAAATTTCGTTTCCCTACTAAGTGCTGCTGCTGGCTTCACGGTGATTGAAGGACAGTCTGTAGTAGCTCCTTTTTTGTTCACTAAACCTACTCTCACTGAAGTGTCGTATCAGAACGGAGGGCTGCATGGATGCCAAAAGCTCGAATTCACTTGTGTTCGGAAAGCTCGGGCACAAAAGCATTGTTTTCAGCGCCATAAGCACAAGCGTGCAGAAAACATACCCCGGGTGCCGGAGTGAGCCACCATGTAGCGCACGCACGAGAGGCGGTAAAAAAAGCCGGCCGGCACACAGGCTCGCTCGCGTAAAAACGCCGCTGTCTGTGCCTTGGGAATTCAGTTTGAGAGTGCAAAGTGATCGCAAGAGTAAATGATAGGAATACGAAGAAGGCTCTCGTTTTATGAGGCACCTTTCCGCTGCTTCTTACTTCTTTAAAATTTTGGGCCCATAATTACTGTTGTCCTTAATAACAAGTTGAGGTCACAAGAGGACGCTATCGAATAATCCATTGCGCACCGTTTCATCGCATAGTTGTTAAAAATATACAACGATATAATTCCGAGCAGGGTAATCACGTCGATACCGCAAAGTCCATAAGTCAGAATCGTGGCTCGGTTGACAGTTTTTTCGGTGACGGTAGAACAGTAGAAGGTGCGAGTACTGAAATCTACATTCTGCACAACCCATGCCGTTATAGCAAATGATACGACAATCTGAAATAGGAGCAGTATCAGCTGGATGTCGCAGACTTGACTTTCAGTAATATAGTAAGTGTCTGCACCGAAACGAATGCCGAAGTTATTCCTAGTAGTGAGCTGTAATGCTCGTAGTGCTGACGTTTCCATAGCGCTACAGCACGCTCGATGACCATTGAACACTGAACGATTGAATCTTATTGAGTTGCATGCTGATTACCTTTCCAAGGCGTGTTCACGTTTCTACCGCCACATAAGACATTATTCAGCTGAAATGTTATAAAATACCCCTTTTACCCTCTTCTCAATCAACCACTCCACCTAGGTTACATAGACCAAGTGGTTGTAGGAGAAAAAAATCCTTTCGAGGTGAATGGTGCGGTTACAAAAACAAAAGAAGTGAGCATTTGCAGCACATTGCACACATTACCCCTGGGTGGTAATTGATTGAACGATACCTTATTACCGAGTACCTCATACCGCCACAGAGAGATGGGTACACCCTAGAAGCCAGTCCCTTGTAAAATCTCCTTCCTTTAATAAGGAGTGTCAAAACTCAGAAGTCAATGTTGGGAAAATCTTACCACTGAGAATTAGGTAGTGAGGAAGTATTGCTACATTGTCACAACCATCATAGTCCTAGATTTTTTAGGTTAAATTTTTAGAGAAATATACTATCCACTACAACTCCTGGTCAAATCAGTTGCTGTATTTTGCTCTTCTGCATAGAATTTCAACAACTTATGGCTCCAAATTAACTCAAGGCACTTCCGTACCTGCAGTGCAGCGAAGCACACCATACAGGATGTTGACGAGTAGCGTATTGAGATACAAATTAGAGGAGGCAAGCCCACGTTACATGGTTCCGATGTTGTGAGGTATCGAATTATCTGCGTGGTCTAAACATGGAAAATGCATGAACCTCACAACTCCTACAATATGTGGTGGAAATAGCAATAACACTACCATATTGAGGTTTATGAACCTGGTATCTAGTACAACCAACAAAAAGTAGGGTTACGCATGTTTTCAGATCCCAAGGATCCACAATTTTGCCCTGTGCTTCTGACTACGCAATACTCGAGAGGGCTTCCAATATGTGGTCAGGGCATCGTAGGATTCGCAACAGTTCTAGGATCGGTCCTTCTTTTTGGGTCTGTGAAAAATGGTACGACTCCTGTTCCTTCGCACGCAATCAAGGATGCCTCGCTCCTAGGTGCGAAACAGCTCCTCATGGATGAGAAAACTCAGAGGTCAGATTCCAGCCACACATCCGTGTTAATTAAGCAAAGAGCCACTAATAGACAAAAAAAGTGTGGAATGAAAAAAATAGAACTAGTCTCGCAGTCAGGCACACGTTCCACCATAAGAGCGCGCACGCAATGTGAGCCAAGGCAGGCAACGATCTGATGTCGTCATCAGCAGATGTGATTGTCATCGTACGAGGAATTAAGCCAACTGAAACTTATACAAATCCTCTTTTCAATATTTTGATTTGTTATCATCATAAAGTTCACCGCTGAGGGAAACCATATCGTTCAAATGAAAACTTCCATCACCTAATGACCAAAAAGGAGCTGCCTGTGGTTAAGAATTATGCGGCAAAGTTTTCGTCTTTACTCCTATACTTGAATAACATCATCAGATCTATTGTGCTGGGGTTCCAGTTTGTCCAAGTGATTCAAAGAATTTGGAAATTGAGCAAGATGATGAAAACTATGTTCACGGTGTTGGTAAACTTTTTTGGTTGGGCATACATTCTATCTCCATTCCATTCTGTCCAGAAGTGGCATTTGAATGCTATCTACTCTGCACAATAAACGCGCTGGCCAGCAGATGTGCGAAATACTGTTTTTTTTGTACATTCACGTTTCCGTCTCGCCTAAGAGAACCGCCGCGAGGTGAAAGCTTGGTTGACATGAGCGCGATTCGAGCCGGATTCGACTAGCGGTATTCTTTGATGCACTGTGCATGAAGATTGACGAGAATGGTTACGCACTCAAAACAGAAAGTGAATCTTACTGCAGAGGATGTCGCGCTATGTTATGAACAAATCTATTTGTGGAATTGGGTTAATCCTTGTATTTTGCTCATAGTGCTGGGTTTATATCGCTCAGATAATACATGAATATTCAACCCTGATCATTATTGGAATGATGTTGCTCTTACTCAATTAATACGAATGTGGAATTAGCACCATGACCGTTGAGCTTTCTACTCAATTAGAACTGCTTCGGACCTAGGAGCGGAGCATCCTAATACGTGCGAAAAAACNGGAATTGTACCACTTCCCACCACCCCTTTTCTTACCTGACCGTTCAAATATGAACTATGACTTTGGAGGCACTTGTCTCGGTACTGTATTATACATTCATAAATGCAACTTCACAGGGATTGCATTTTCCGAAACATATGGGTGGAAGCCAAAAAGTCATCCTCCCACTTTGGTACGAATCTAGTTCCATTCTGAGGTCAATTTTTGCGCATCCCTGTCACTGCCGAAAAACACCGCAAAAATTGCTACGGAAGTGCATTTTTCATCGCCTCAAAGTGGTAATGAGAAAATATAGCACTAATTGTATTTAAGAGGTTCCTGTAGGAGACTTAGCAAACGACACGAAAATTTGTCAAGAATGAGTTGCTGTCAATGACATGTACCTGAAGAACTCCGGGCATTCCACAGGGGAGTCGGCGCATTAGTTGCGAAAGTGGTCGATCTCTCGAGCTTGGGTTGCAAGGATAATGCGGTGCGCTGATTACGAATCTAATGTCTACTAGTGATAGCGACGCAATACAGTCGCATTGGCCTCATTAGGCATCATTTTGGCAGCGTTTGATCACCATATTATTCCCAGCCTAATTCTGTGCGAAAACCTGCACAAAAACTCTGATAATAATAACAGTACAGTGCCGATGCTCGGTGCTGGCAGAATATGGCGCTATTTAGCACGCTCTCATCTATAAACAAAATTTTGTCACCAGGCTGATATGCCTTAACTGTTTTTTTTTTGCTTTTTTGGCATTCACAGGGCCGCTTAGAAGAGATTTACATATTTCAGCTTTTTTTGAGCAAATTCCTTTATCTAATATCCAGAGGAGCATTTTGCAAAAGCGTTTCACGTCTTGTAAAACTACCCTAGTAAGACATCGAAAGAGCTTCCTATGGCTGCCTATTGCACGCTTGGATGAATAGTAGACCATTAAGACGACATCTGAAAAGCAGGCTGCAAGGGATTTTGCATGGTGAGAGCTACATTCATTAGAAAGATATGCACTAGTATAACGGTTGGCGAAATCATGCAGCAGCTTCGAAAGCGATTGCGAAAAACCACTCAGCTCGACGGCGATGGCAGATAACGTCATATTCTTAAGAAGGTGAGGTCAGTGATGGAGGGTCTGGTCGTGCTTATGGAGAGGCCTTCAAGGAACATGCTGTCATAAATCTACTACCAACGGCCGCACTTTGTGCCATGAGAGAATTTCTGGAGTGATCCATTGGCAAAATGACCTTTTTCTACCCCCCCCCCACCTAAACGTATGCTATTTGGTTCCACTATGTTTTATTGACGGCCAGCATCTTTATCTATATTAGTCTACACTGTCGATGCTACTCACGCCAGTGAGCCACATAGGGCCAGCATCCGGAATATGCTGCTTCATATAGTCTAGCTTTCCCTTGAATATACGAGTCGACTACCCCACATCTGCAGCTCTTCCCTCTTCGCCTCACTGTCTTTTTGAGTAAGAACACTTCAAACATAAGAGAAGGAAGAGAATTGCAACAATGTGAGCGAAACATACTTGCAATCCCGCGATGAGGACTGAATGCACGATATACATTAACAGTGAAGTTATTACCAATATCTGAAATGGAAGAATCAATGTTTTACATGGTTTACATAAGTAGCTTCAAATGGTGACTCATGCCGCCATTAAAAGGAGGATTCCACGATAAGGCGGAATGTCGAAGAAGGCGAAGTTATCTAGTTAACTTACCTCTTGAGACTGCGCACTGACACCCAATTCTTATTGAAGGATATGCCCCTCGGCAATCTAGCATGGTCTCTCCGCACGCCCTGAGTCCAGTCCAGTCCAGCCGTTCGGCGGAGAGAGAGAGAGAGCGTCAGCGTTTGAGAGTCGCATCAGTGAGCAAGGTCACGGGCAGGTAAGGTCTCCCGTTTCTTCGGTTCTGATCCTTTCCGCTTGATTTCAACTCCTTTTTTGGATCACTAACCAGATCTAACCTAATTTTCAGTGTGCTACATTTTCATCAAGAAATTCGACTTCAAAGACAAAATCAAGCTAGTCTAATGTTCCGAACGTTCCGAAAAGAGCAAAGAAAGTTGGAAAAGAGGGCGCTTTAGAGATCTACACTGAAGCTGGATAGTTCGCCTTTTAACACCTACGGGACGGCATGTCTACGCCCAAGAGCCCGCTTTGCCGATAATGTTTTCTCAAATCACTGTTTTCGCCTCTCTTCTTCCTTTTTCTCCATGAGCAATTCACCTCACCCTCATTCTCAGTTCATCTAAAGACCAAGGGATTAGCTCATTTAAGCGATCTTCTGCCCTAAGATTAGTTAGAACTACAACTTTTCAAGACGCTAGTAAGCGTTTTAAGAAAGTAATCACTTTTTGTACCAGACTGATAATTTTGGGACACTCCACATATACTGCTGTAAGGAGCTCCTGAGAAGTTTTTAGCTTTCTAATACGTATTGTGACTCAACATGCAATCACCTATTTGCTAATCAGCCACCTTCATTGCTCGTTGTTTTCTTCAGCCAAGGCTAAATTTCTTTAACACCTGCATATTTTGGATGAGAAGCCTAACCCTTTATGATCACCAATTCAGGCATTTCACGTGTTAGGGATCAATCAGAACATATAGACCATATTTCGAAGTCTGATTCGGCGTGTCACCGGGAATGACGAGGCAGCCACCGCACCTGATAGAAGTTGCGCGGATAAGCCGCTTCCAGCAGGCTTCGCTCATATCTGGCGGAGTATCTTATCCACACGACATCTATCATGGGCGGTGGCCGCCACGTAATTTCCGGTGACACACCCAATCAGACTTGAGGAGCATGGATATGGACTGTAGTGTAGGGTACGCTGCCTCAATCCACGGTGTACCTGTGATTCTCTCTGCTCAAAGATTGGCTTTTTTACTCGAAGTTGATCCTCCCTCCAACCACTCCCTTACGGGCATTCTCGATGCTCTGCACGGCATCACTGATAAGAAATATAGGCAGATTATTTGCTCGCAGAGCGTATCCTGTCACCTGTATCACCTGTCGTCCCGTTAATCGTCGATTTGCTCGAGCGGGCGCCAGCAACGTCTCCATTCGTCCCTGTCGCGTGCTAGAGTGGTCCAGTGGATCCTCATTGCTCGAGGGATACGAAGCCGATCATTCCTTTCGTTCAGAGCTTTCGTGAAGAAGTCTGACCATCGGGCCGCCGGTCCTCCAGGTGTTCGTTTGACGTCCCGAGAGATCCAGTCGGTAACCGCTCTGGTCATCGCAAAGTCGCATGACGTGTCTGGCCCACCTTATCTTCGATCGTTGGCGTAGTTCCAAACTCCGGATTCCCCTCTGCACTTGCGTGTATAGGGTTACTCCTAGCATTGTCCTCTCGACAGCGCGTTGGATAACGCTGACCGCATGCTCGTCCTGCCTGCGCAGAGTCCAAGTCTCTGAAGCGTAGGTTAGGGCAGGAAAAACTGCAGAATCGAAGAGGTGGACACGAAGTCGGATGTTCTTCGTCTTATCATCCTATGTCTAAAATGACAGAGAAACAGCTCCATAGAATCGTTAAGATTCGAAAATATGGAGCATCTATAGGCAAAGCCTCCATTTTCAAGGGTCGCTCGGCTCCTCCTTGCAAGGACAATTCGCGGAAAATTGGAGACTCACAAGCCAACACTTCTTTAAGTCCATCGTGTAACTCTAACCACTTTGAAACGAGCACGCATCGGCTTCCTTCTCTGCTCCATCTTTTGAAGGAAAAATCCAACTTGATGTACTACAATGTCGAAATCGACATCCAATACCTCCTGGATCACAACTCAGCGGAATTCTTCGGAAAAGGTACTACACCTATCCCTACTTTGAAACTATGTTGCTAATCATGTAGGTGTATACCAAATCAGAAATGTATGTCAGAGGAATGAAAGCCGCTTCCATTGGTCTGCACTGCTGCATGCACCTACACATACTTATCGTACTTCCTT
Source organism: Ostertagia ostertagi (assembly GCA_036418205.1). Lineage (NCBI taxonomy): Eukaryota > Metazoa > Nematoda > Chromadorea > Rhabditida > Trichostrongylidae > Ostertagia > Ostertagia ostertagi. The sequence continues at coordinate 58,820 of MU868581.1, forward strand.
GTCTTAGGTGAAAGCGGACACAAGCACGAGGCAGCTCTTTGTACGTATTGTAACTTTGTAAAGTTTCATCAATTCTTGGGAAACAGAATTTGAAATAATCTGAATGTCTCGCTCGACAGACCTGGCATATTACTAGCCGTGGGATTGAAAAACTTGGGAATTAGGAGTATGGACAGAAATGTCCTCATATCATAATTCAGTGCAAGAATTGAAATGTTGTAGAGAGCAGCAATCTCACCTGATAGGTCCTCTTTCATTCACTAGGAATAGAAAGCGGCCAGAAATATGGTGATGAAAACTTGTCTTGTGCAAATTCTAATTTGAAAAGACCTAAACCATCGAATGATTCAGGTAATGGTTTTTATTGAATCCGCATTTCGTTTCTAGATTGATCTAGTAAGTATTGTATCGCATAGCAAAACCAAGTGGAGTAATCAGAAATCTTGATCACCTACCGAAAAAATCACTGAAAAAAAATCGCAAGTGTCCCGCAATTCATATGACATTTTCGACCAATCACGAACAAAAGCAAAAGGTAAGGCGAGACTCCTATGAAAAACTTTTAGCAACCATGAGCTGCAACAGAGAAACAATATGTGCCTTAAACTCAGTGTATCGGTTGCCTGATGCTGTTTAGACGCATCGATGCATCGTAGGATACTGTAGTGGCTTGAAAATGCAAGGGGGAGGCAAAAAAGACATTTTGCCCATGTCGCATTTCGGCCCTTTTTTCTTCGCAGAGGTTGCCACCGTTGACAGAAACTTTTCAGCAAAGTATTCATTGAACATCCTTCTATAAGTAGACGCAGGCCTTCCTTCTCTGCTCTCACCGTCTTCAGAATATGACGTCATCTGTCATCGTCGCCAAGCTCAAGGAGGCCTACTGTAACTGCTTCAGTCTGAAGCTCTCACGTAATTTCGTGAATTGGTTCAATGTTTGGATAGTGTTCTAGAGATATTAGCTCCCAATATGCAAACCCGCTCAAAACTCGCTTCTCAGTTGTGGACGTTATAGTATCCTTCAAAGGCCCTATTGAGCTCGACCAGTGCACCATGTTTCCGGAGCGAATTCTTCTTATGACGTTCACGAGGGTGGTCACTATGAAGTTTTTTTATAGAGTGAAATGCGCTCTTTAATACTTTCTTGGAAACATTCGGTTTTGAATCGAGCAAAGTGTGATTGAAACCATTTGGAAGTGGAGACAAAATGACTTTTTTTATTGGCTCCTCCTGAACATGACTCTTAACCCATTCGATCCTCTCAAGCCGCCTAGTGGAGCCCGGTTAGGATACCTAATATCCAACAACAAGACCCACTGCCTGACTTCGCACTAAATATCACTTGCTGATTGGTCTCTACATTACCATAATCGTGTTTCTGTAAACAAAATGCATTACTTACCCTCCAGTTGACGTGAAAATGCAGGCTTTTGCATTTCATCGCCACAAAGACACAAATTATAATGGAAACATAGCCAGCGACAGCTTGCAGAAATAGGACCGACAGAAACCAGAAATTCTGAACCAATATATCTGCATCGGAGCAGCTTATAGCCATGGTGAAGAAAATAACAGAAGAATACCAGAAACACTAAATTATGATGTGCTGTTGAGAAGTGCAATAAGTAGAGAAGAAGAATTCTTTTTGTTTCTAATTTCACTTACAAGAACGGGCCGTAGTATTTTTCCAGGTCAGCCAATTCTTCAATCAATTACACTAAAAGGATGCCATATAACGAAGAACTGGAGCATCCTACAGGCTAGCCGAGTGATTGGAGTGACAATCAAGAGTTATTGCCACCTTATATTACCTTTTACCTTAATCCTAGACCCTCTCAACTAGAATTGAGTGCGGCTAATCAATATGCGAAAATTCAAAAGGAGTTTCCTACCGGGATCGCCAGATGTTCACGTCCGGTGTTGATAGCGGACTGCAAGCGCTTAATGACATTGCTACAGAGTACTCTCTAGTGGTGTAAAATAGAAACTCCTACGGGATGTCTCTTCTCGATGCAGCAGCAGTAACGAACAGAAAGGCAATTCTACACTTCTGGCAAAAAGAGGAACCTCAGAGCATCCATCTGCTTGCAATGAGTCCTCCGACATTCTTCTAACCCAATCCATCGCATGCGACCAAACAAATCCTTATTTTCTTCAAAGAACTTTGCGCTATCGCAAAGAGGGGCATTGTGGTTACAGTGCTTTCAAAATTAGAAAGAAACCCTCCCTGTGAAGAACGAGAATAAGTCCCAGATGAGAGGAGAAACTTAAGAGTGCGTGAGCCCTCTCCAAGGCTTAGTCTTAGATTATGTCCCGCACCTTGCGACAGCGTTGACAGTTTCATCGTTATGAGGATTCTGGAAACAATTTTCAAGAAAGCTCACCACGATGAACGCAAGGAATCAAGAATTGCACAAAAAGGAACCGGAAAATGCGTATCGCTTTATCGCAAGAATCCTGGAATAGAATGGATACACGACGTACATGCTCAAAGGGTGACGATAGTAGTTGACGTTTAGTGATTCGGTGATTAGCCTATACTCGCTAATTATCTTGCATGAAACATTTTATTATCAATAAGATGATGAAGTATGTAATTAAGGCACTTGTCTTTAATAATCGTGCTGGTGGATATTGACGAGAAGTTGTTGTCCCGACGGTTTTCACTAATTAGTAAATTACCATAGCCGAATGATTTCAAATCCTTCATGGGAACAGCTTCGTTATAGGAAAGCTATAGTAATTGTGGAATGACCGAGACGGTCTCCCAAAAATTCAGAAAAGAAGCGGCCGAAAAAGGTGGTATAAAGTATCCCACGTTATCAGGCCTCAGATGAGTGACTGCTTCATTTCTGAACCCCCGTTCAGGCTGTCTGGCTGATGTGTGTATTGAAGGTGAGCACAGCACGTGTATGTGGTTTGCATAGGAAAGGCGACTCTCAGCAGGCGAGCCGCAATGGAGAAAAAGGTCGTTCAGCGGTTACAGCATTTTTTCATTACGGTTTTCGCACCGAGCTACGTGTACGGAACACAGCCTTTCGCTGAGTGGCTCCTCGAAGGCCATAAGGCCGATGTCATAGTTTGCGAATCGGACTTGTATCATAAGACGATCGCCCTGGGACCCTAACCAAAACGCGGAGAAGTTCTGCCATGAGGAGTCGTGCTTCACAGTGCCACGTGCAGTAAAGCGTTGCGCCAGCGAATCAAACGTTGCACCAGCGAGTGGCTAGCGAATCGCTCGATCGGCAAACTATGACCTTGGCTCAACAAAGGACGTGAGTCAAGGACGTAAAAGGTTTGTTTTGCAGCTGTAATTGTGTTGTGTATCTGTGTATCGAAGCTGTATCAGTCATTATGGTGGCCAGAAAACAGTCAAAGATTCTCGCGAGATTTACAAATAAAAAACGCGGAGTCTGGTCGAAAATGAGCTTACTCAAATAACGTGCTAAAGCAAGTGTTGGCATTTCATGGAGCTTGGCCAAATCGGTAGCCTGGTGGATGACGTAGAGGAATTTTATGGCGCTTGGCACTGTAAGGTACGAATCCTAATGGCAGAGCATTTTCGCGTCTTTTTTAGGGTCCCATGGCGATCGTCTTATGATACAAACCCCATGATAAACACCACACTTAGAGCCATTAGCAAAAGAAAATGTGAGTTTTCATCAAGATCTGAAGGAAAGAGCTGTGGCACCTACTATTTCGAATTGCTCTGGCTTTAAAAAATAATGTCAAAATCGTAATCAGGACACTTATTTATGCTTAAGCCGAAGTTATGGGAAAGATCGAGATGTTCACCTAACTTTGAAAAATTGTAGTAAGAATAGGTCTCTACCATACATCTCAGACGACTTAAAAACCGGCTTTCAAAGCTAGCGGTACTACAGTGATCAACACGAAAGGTGTAGTTCATCATCGCAGGACACTTCCCATTAACAAGAGGGCTAATCTGTGGCAGGGCAGCGGCCTCCAACCAATCCAGTAAAACATTCGTTTGACCGAATTGAGCGGAGGTTTCAAAGTTGCTACAAAAGTCAATTTCTAGTTTTCCAATGACTGGCTAAGTTAACAAATACACTTGATCCTGACTAATAATTTAATGGTACTTTGATATTGTACTTTACAGAAACGCGAACAATATCGCGTGGATATTAATGCGTGACAGAAGATATGCGCCAGATGCGGTCCGGTGTTATTGTTCGAGGTATTTTTTTATTTTCGAAGGATTCAAGTAACCCGGGTACACCTTTCTCACATTCTTAGAGAGCAGCAAACGTTTTTAGGAGAAGACTGCTCTATGTTTGCCGAATTTACAGCGGAAGCAATTTTTTGTCTTTAATTACGTACTTCCTCACTAGTCCTTCTTCCTTCAACACTGAATGAAGCATACACCTCAGAAGACATCGCTAGTCATGATGATAAAAGAGGAGTGGAAGTTATATTGAAAAGGAAATGCTTAGAAAGTATGACTGGAAGGCTTGAATACCCACTAGAAAGCTCCAGAACGCAAACCAAAGAAGATTCGAATGACTGGGGTTTCACAAATATATTCGACTTTCTTTAAAGGCTCCTAATATGGCGATTCAGCCGAAATTCAGTCAGAATAAAAGTCTGTATCAATTTCGGAGGCTGTATAAGACAACCAAATTGAATACTAATACTGTGCCGAAATTAATGAGAGTCGATCTTGGTCATTTCACTTTATGCAGACAAGGACTGCGAAGGTAATCATGGAATAGCTACCGAACTTGGCCGCAGCACTGTGGGAGAAATTTTGAAACGTCACCAAATCCGATCATATATTTCCCCCGAAAGACCGCCCGTAATTATATTGCAAAGATAACTCGGCACGCTCCGAGGGAAAGTGGCTGGACCACGAGACCACATCCTTCGTATAGCACTGACATTGCTCAATTGTACTACCACCTCCTCAGTTTCCTGAAGCAGCAACTAGGAGAGAAGAAAGTAAGTAATTACAACCACTCCAGGAACGGCCTCCCCGAGCCTTTCATCTCACGTCTCATCTCATCTTCTCATCTTCCCTTGTTCTGGGAGGAATGCATCCATTCGCTCCCTAGCGAATGGATACGTATGAGTGTTAAAGTGATGATTATATTTTTGATGAATTGTTGGGCTCATGTAGGCGCATTGTAGGCGCGCATCATCTTACCTTCTCTTTTGCTTTCGCATCCTTCGTGGAGAATCAAAATTGTGTGCCAGTAAGTACTAAATCTTCAGGCCAGCTGGTGCTAGGCGACGTGGTTCAGTATTCACTACGCTCGCGCTGGTAACAGAACCGCTCCCTTTCTTAATACGTATTTTGTCGCAGTCACTAGACTGGCTTAACTGGCTTCCAGAATTTTGCCTCTGTCAGTAGTGCTGTTCCCAAGAGAAGGCTGGAGAAGGTGAGTCCTGATTATGTTCCTCATATTTCAAAATGACATATCTCCAATCTTCCAGCTTTTCAGCTCTCTGCTTGTAGACGACTAGGAAGATTGTACTATTGTTTTTGGCTGCACTGTGTTGCTGTTTTTACCCGATATTGTCCATTTTCCAAACTCAACTTGCCTCTCCAGTTGAACAATGCGGCACCGAAATCTCATTTTTTGAACCACTAATTCAGTAATGATCAATTTATTTAGTCGGTTTTTCACTTGCTAGATTGTAGGTATTGATGCTGAACCTGCGTCAGTCAGCTGTATGGGTTTTCTTTTCCTTCAAGTGATTCTTAGTCACAGGTAGTACCACTCCAGAAGCTTGTGATAGAAAAGATCACCTCGACTTATCCTACTGTCGGGCGGAATTGGTGTAGCGGCAAGTGGCACGATCACCACGCGAGCGGTCCGGGGATCAAATCCTGGGTCGCGAGTCGCCCGGGCCAACCAAGCCTTCCATCCCTCCGATTAATTGGTACTAGACCTCTCTGGGAGGATATTAACACTGACTTGTACATCGGCTGGCCCCCGCAAGTCATTGTATAGGCCACATCGCATTCAAATGCCACTAAGAATGCGCAAATAGAAGTAGAATGGCCGCATCCCAAAAAGAGATTGATCAGCGGCAAATGCTTTATCATTTTCCTTTATTTTACTGTAATCCGCACACATATCTAAGCTTGTTTGCGTCCTGAGTTGAGTGCGGCTCAGCAAGTGACTTGATATTTATGCACTTGTATCTGTGTTTTACGTCTGGGGTCCGTATTCAGATTGAAGAGGACCTACTTTTTCCCGCTCCGGAATAACTACGGTTAGTTGCGTGCCCCAGATTGACCCGCGCTCCTCTACCTACTTCAGGTTACCTTCGCAAAATGTGTTAGCGACGATGACAAATCTCTCTTTATTCAATATGTCGAGTGAAGCTTTTTCGATAGCCTCTTTTGGGAATCAGAAAGCTCTTGGTCTGTACTACTAAATCTGTCTTGTTCAGGTTAAGCTACAGGAACATTGCAAGTTCGTTAGCTCCGACCTGCTTGCCTTGTACACATCACCGGTAATGGACCTATTTCTTAGAACCATGGTTGAGTGTTGGTGTTGTTTTTGGGCGTTCTGTTTAATGTTTTCGTTTTCATCTTTGAGTATTGAATTCTTTGTTCGATTTCTTGACTTTCTGCTGACTACTAGCACTGCTGGCGCACGTAAACAAATCAATCAATAAACAAACAAATAAATAAATACTGAGGGGTTCAATAATTTCCCTATACGATCCCCCACGAATGTCCCTTCCTTCCTACGTAGTGTCTAAGGATGAGTCTGCAGTGCCGCTGCAGCAAGATGTATTATACATATAATGACCGAGCATGTGACCAGTGCCTGTTTATGTAGTGTCCAAGGATGTTACCAGTAGTAATTTATGCTTTTAAACTGTTGTACGATCTGTAAGACCCCAGTTCTCTCCGCAATGGTTTATCCATTAGCACTTGTTCAGTTCGTTTACGGAAGGACAGACAGGCATACCGGTGTACATACAGACATACATACAGGCAAATGATTGAGGTAACTCAAATCGAGACAATCTGCTACTACACCACTGAGCAAATTTGGGAATCAACTTACAGCACTGTGACTGACAGCAAATCAAACCAAATTCATGAAGCAGCAACTCGCATTCGACGAAGCCATTAGACGAATTCAAAATGCATTAGATATAATTCTAAAATGACCAAATCAATGGAATTTCCTATCAGCTTCGGAAAAAACAGTTTACATGAGAATAGGTGCATTTAATTCAGCATATGAATATCTTCTCGGTAACTACGTACTCAACCAAGTCTCTTCTGTCAGAGATCTTGGGCTTTATTATGATAATAGACTTGGCTTTCCCAAGCACTGTGAATCTCTCTGTAGTTAGGAACATTCGCACATACCAAATTTCCAAGATCTTACTATCAATGACAAAGAGCTTTCCGTTAAAGCATACAAGATGTACATTAGACCTATCATGGAATGTGGGACATCTGTCTTTTGTCAAAGACTGAAAAAAGATATCGAAGTCTCAGAGAAAGTTGAAAAGACTTTCACAAGAAAGCTTTCTATCAAGTGTGAAGATATGTCTACTCCAGAATACCAGACTCAACTCATAGGAGTAGAAAATGTAAATTGCACACTCTAGATTCTCGTCGAGTTCTTTGATGCTTGTATGATTTTCAGAATTATGTGTGGTATCGCTGTAGTTAATTTATCCAAGTTCTATCGATTAGTCAACTCTAAAACTTTAGCGTCGTTAGAGAAGATTTCTTTCCTCTGTATCTCCCGAAACACGCTTGAAACTTTCGAGCTTTACTTGTAGAGCTGGCTCAACATTTGTTTCTCTTAAAGTCAGTATGCCGTTTACTCCTCAGATTTGTGTATCGTTCAAACGTAGGGCAAAGAAGCTGTTTCGGTGTTATTGAATAATGTGATTATAATGATTGCTTGATTGTATGTAATTGTGGTTGTGGCTGTTACGTCTGCCTGCGAGCAGCCCCTCAAATAAACAAAATAAATAAACACATAATAGCCTTGAGTGACATCATAGAAAGCGCGTGAATATAATGTACGAAATATAGTACGATGCAGGGAATTTTCTGCTATAATTCGCGTTTTTTTTTCGAGCTCACTGAAAAAATTTGACACCTCGTGAACAAATCAAGATCAACGTAATTAGCTGAGTGAATAGGGATCCTTTGTATAATGAACATACAGCGAAATTATTGAAGTAAAAGCAAAACAAGAAATGATGACTTTGGCCATAAACATAAGGGGAAGCAAAACAATAACGTTATCTAGATTACTGTGACATGAGGAGATTAATGTCAACAAAACCATCGAACAATGAGACTTTTCAAAAATTGGCATTATATGCTCGCTCATGTGGGCTACTACAGTACTTGCCGATTATACGGCCAAGTGAATACCGTCCGTGGGCCCTACAGAAAACGACTTCTCTATATTACAATAAGTAGATGATACATCTCGATTATACGCTCCTAATAGCAATTCCAAGTTGGAGTGGTCTCGTGGTAGCTGACGTTGCTCCACGCACACGGCCCGCGGATCAAATCCTGGATCGGTCGCAGTCCAGAACTGACAAGTGGTCCATCCCTCCGAGGTCGGTTGACTCGTAGCGCATTCGGTCGGGAATAGGATGAAAGCACTCACTCGCCCTCCCCCCTAACCAGTACAACTCCTTGTATTGGCCAAATTGCATTCAAAATGCTCCCGGGATTTTGTATAGAATTACACTGCGTGGTGCACTTAAAAAGGTTTCGATCAACACTAAGTGATAT
>MU868581.1:73037-104437 GCA_036418205.1 Ostertagia ostertagi
ACCACCCTTGACAAAGAGGGATATATTGGTTTGTCTCATAATTACTGTCGCAATTTCGACACTTTTGTTTATTCAAGTTTTATCTCTTCTGGGAAACAACTGACTAATAGCATAACCACCATCATGGTCACTGATATGCGTGCATTTACTAGTGGGCGTTTGGAAGCTTCCAGCCCAGAATGAAGGAAACTGGGGGTTGAAGAATTTGGAGAAGTCGTTTTTGGGGTGACCGCAATCTTTAACTTTCTTCTCTGGCAGATGCTTATTCAAAGCGCAGGGGAGGCGATAGTCCGATAGAGCGATGCCAATGCTATATGGTGGATGAGGTATCGTGGCCCTGGCTATCTCCCTCAGAACGTGGTGAGTTGGCATTGCAATGTGAGGTCTGGTGTACATTCGGAGGAAGGAGGATCTGAGACGTTTCTGACGATTCTCTCGCAACCCCAAAGCCAGCCAAGAGGGCTATTCCGCGCTGACTTTAGCAATGCTTGTCTTCATACATTGAAGTGGTTCCCAAACCAGGCCACCTAGCGAATCCAATAAAACGAGATCGATATTCTCAGAAAACGGAGTTCGGGCTTTGGTTGAGCTGGTGCTTCCTGGCTGCGAGGCAGCCATAAGACGTGCCGCATGTTGTTGTCGCAGTGGACTCATGACTCATTTCCACCGGTGACCGATTAGGGAAGACTCTGCTTTTGCCATCCAAGAATGGGTTTTCCCCAGGTGATCAGGCGTGCTTCCCGCTCATGGTCGGCCGGACCATAAGGTTTCCATCAAAACTTCACTCTGCAGCAGTCCTTGCCATACTGATGGCGTTTGCTGGTGCATCGGCTGCGCTCAGGTATCTGCTACAATACCCTGGTAGCAACGTGCGGAGGCACTCCCAATTTAGGGTGCAAGGGGCGCTCATCAAAAATGACCGCAGGCCCAGTATGAGGTTGAAGTTCATAGCTCGTTTCGTCTTTGCCGTTGCGATTGGTCCACTAGCTCAGTACCCTATCAGTAGCAGAGACTGACCAGGAAATGTTTTTGACTTCCCATGGAACTTTGAAAGGAGACCTATGAACATCGATAGAGTTTCGGACGCTGAGTACAAATATGGACATTAAAACTGCTACGTGAACTTTATAAGAAAGTTACGAGCATTCAAAGTTGGCAAAAAACGTTACTGAGGCGAGCTCACCTGATGAAATCACGGATGCTTTTTGTCTGGTTTCTTGTTCTATAAGGGTTAGTGGGTGCCCTGATTACGAATTTGATACTCGTTTTTAGCGCAGAGCCACGGCGAGCGTGATTCCATCAGGTAAGCCTACCTCAGTAACGTTTTTTGCCAACTTTGAATGCTCGTAACTTTCTTATAAAGTTCACGTAGCAGTTTTAATGTCCATATTTGTAATCAGCGTTCAAGACTCTATGGAGTCATCTAGGTCTCCTTCCAAAGTTCCATGGGAAGTTCAAAGCATTTCCTGGTGAGTCAAACACAGCGCTGATCTTCTCTGTTGTCCTCCTTGCTACAGAGTTCATTTGAGGATCGTAAAGCATAATCATTGATTGCAGTCACTGACCTATTTTTATTACTAGTTGATTAACCCGTTAAGGGCTTGCGCTTCCGAAACCACGCTGTTAAGGCACTTGAAGCATACTTCAACATACTAACGTATTTCGCAATGAAACGGTCTTAGACGGAAGGAATTTGAAATTGAATAGAAATGCGACAGGAATTATGAGACAATCCCAATCGAAAAAGGAGTAAGGCAAGGAGACACGATATAGAATCAATGACCTCCGTTTCGCTGATGATATCATTTTAGTCTCCACCAACACAGCTGAAATGGAAGAGATGATCAACGAACTCAATGTGGAGGGTCTGAAGATTGGATTGGAAATGAATATGTCCAAAACGCAAATGATGGTGAACCAGTGGAGTGATATGGGAGAAGTAAAATTGGCAGGAATAGCTCTACGAAGAGTGGAATCCTACGTATATCTGGGAAAAGAGCTGAACATGACAAACAACATCGTTTCTGAAATACACCGCAGAAAACGAGCAGCATGGACAGCTTTCGGATCGATTCGCGAAGTAACAGATCAAGTAAATGACCCGGAACTAAAAGCCTCCATATTCAACACTTCAGTATTGCCAGCAATGTGCTACGCGACCGAAACTTGGCCTAACAACAAGACAATCGCCAGGGCCATGCAAACTGCTCATCGTGCATTAGAAAGATGTTTTCTGAAGATTAGCCGACGACAGCAATGGCAGCAAAGCATACGTAGCTCAGAATTGAAGGAGCGATCACGCCTGAAAGATCCGCTTGCATACATGGCACAATTGAAGCATCGATGGGCCGGTCATTTACTTCGCCGCACAGATGACCGATGGAGTCTACGCGTGACAGAGTGGCTCCCAAGAAACAAAACGAGACCGAAAGGGCGACCGCCAACTCGGTGGGCCGACTCGTTTTCAAAGTTTTTCAGAGAACGCGGCCTACATTGGATGCAAGTTGCCAAAAATCGGGCTATGTGGAAGAGCTGTGGTCCCCACTGAGAAGAACGCCAGTTGATGGACTATCAAAGTATCAAAGTATAAGTATTTGTACTCAGCGTCCGAAACTCTATCGATGTTCATAGGTCTCCTTTCAAAGTTCCATGGGAAGTCAAAAACATTTCCTGGTCAGTCTCTGCTACTGATAGGGTACTGAGCTAGTGGACCAATCGCAACGGCAAAGACGAAACGAGCTATGAACTTCAACCTCATACTGGGCCTGCGGTCATTTTTGATGAGCGCCCCTTGCACCCTAAATTGGGAGTGCCTCCGTACGTTGCTACCAGGGTATTGTAGCAGATACCTGAGCGCAGCCGATGCACCAGCACACGCCATCAGTATGGCAAGGACTGCTGCAGAATGAAGTTTTGATGGAAACCTTATGGTCCGGCCGACCATGAGCGGGAAGCACGCCTGACCATCTGGGGAAAATCCATTCTGGACGGCAAAAGCAGAGCCTTCCCTAATCGGTCACCAGTGGAAATGAGTCATGAGTCCACTGCGACAACAACATGCGGCACGTCTGATGGCTGCCTCGCAGCCAGGAAGCACCAGCTCAACCAAAGCCCGAACTCCGTTTTCTGAGAATATCGCTCTCGTTTTGTTGGATTCGCTAGGTGGCCTGGTTTGGGAACCACTTCAATGTATGAAGACAAGCATTGCTAAAGTCAGCGCGGAATAGCCCTCTAGGCTGGCTTCGGGGTTGCGAGGGAATCGTCAGAAACGTCTCAGATCCTCCTTTCTCCGAATGTACGCCAGACCTCACATTGCAATGCCAACTCACCACGTTCTGAGGGAGATAGCCAGGGCCACGATACCTCATCCACCATATAGCATTGGCATCGCTCTATCGGACTATCGCCTCCCCTGCGCCCTGAATAAGCATCTGCCAGAGAAGAAAGTTAAAGATTGCGACCACCCCAAAAACGACTTCTCCAAATTCTTCAACCCCCAGTTTCCTTCATTCTGGGCTGGAAGCTTCCAAACGCTCACTAGCAAATGCACGCATATCAGTGACCATGATGGTGGTTATGCTATTGATCAGTTGTTTCCTAGAAGAGATAAAACTTGAATAAACAAAAGTGTCGAAATTGCGACAGGAATTAGAGGAGTCGGAAGGCACGGTGAAAGCCTGCCAGCTGTCTTCAATAAATAGACAATCAGAAGCGGTATGCCAGTAAGGAAAAAACGAGACGCAAACCTCGATAGAAACTGAGCGTAAGGGCCTTTTGTGTAGATAATGAATGAGTCTACGGCATATCAACACCAAAAACAGTTGGCACTGGAGCCGAGTCTATGAACAGGGCCGAGGAGCAAACCCCTTCAATAGGACCCTGAAGCCGCTCCTTTGTCGGGCGAACCCCGGTCGTTGCGTCAGCGCCAACGCTACACATTACTTCCAGTTGAGGATTTGAGGAACACGAATTATGCGCCAACGATTCCAGCTGATGGAATCGCTGGCGAATCGACCGGTTGCGAATGTTCACAATGTCCAACCCTACTTATCGATAATCTACATATCAAGCTGAGACTGCTTTGTTGATCTATCGCAGCCAACTATTTAAGGCAGTGATGTTTGCGTCCCAGTATTCGCTTTGACCGCCGTCACACTCGGCGATGGAGAAGCGATGGAGCGATCGCGCTTGTCCGACGCCGAGTGTGACGGCGGCCCATGGTCTGTGCTCTGTGACATCGATGCTCTTGGACCGTGTCCGTTTTTGTCTGTCCGACTCTATCTAAAAGACTCACCCAGTCTGGGAAAATTGGACCATTGTTTTGACTGCTTCCAACGGTTTCGTTTCAATTTTCTTCATTGGCCGTTTCCGAACTCTGAGATATATTATATTTTCATTTTCGCGAGCAGCATCCAACCAGGCTGGTGGTGGGATAGCCTTCAACATTACGTGACAGAAATGGGACGCACGCGTAATTTTTCGCCATCGTGCATAATTGTATTTTTCCACGCTTTCGTCAACGTACTGGGATTCGTTGTTGTGAATCGACTCTGCGCAAATTACTGAAACCTTGGGATTACCGGTATCGGACGATATTGTTGACATTGTTAAGTTTAACAGCTCTCCAATAAATCCGAATTAGAGAATCGGAAACAGTTCCTCAGCGGAAACCATCTTCTCAGAAATTCATCGTTATGGTTTCATTTCTTATCGGTAATGAATTGAAAATGACTTCTCTCCCCTTTCCCCTCTTCCCTTTTTTCGTTGTGTTTGGTTGAGCTGCTCGCAAGGTAATTTCCGCGTTTTAATGATTTGTTTGTGAACGCGACCAAAGTGTTTGTAGTTATAAAAAACAACAAATTCTGGTTACTTAACATCCCCAAGAGCTTCGCTTTCAAGCTCGGGTTGACAAGAAATGTTCAAAAAACGTTTGAAAAATGAAACTAAAGGTAAATCAGTTGAGAGGAGCCACGCGGTGAAGCGGCGCTCTGTCCGTATACGCATCTATAGCTTATTCCTAGGGTCCGTTACTACTTCGACACCAAGTGGCAGTTTCGATATGCAGTGATACCGCAGAACAACCCTTAGCTGTGCAGACGGAGAGCGCCGCGCAGCCTCGTAGCCCCTAGACCAGATAAAACCGTGTTTGACAGCTATTACCCTAATGAATAATGAATTCATTTAAGGACTTTCGCGAGAGTATTAACTTCTGCAGCACGTCGCATCAATCCGTCATAACTTCTGTCATGTTATTTGAAAGGGATCCGCTCGGAGCTTGGCGTAATGTACGTTGCAGCGGCGCTTTTGTGCTTTAATCGACGACTTTACTCAAAAAATGGATGTGATTAGAAGGCAACCCACTAGAATTATGGCAGAGGTACCAGAGCTGCCAGGATGATGGAAAACCAAGAAACGGCATGAAACTCGAAAAATATAATTCCTTCCTTGCCCTTTGATTCCACATTGGTGCAAATCTCTTCGGTGCTACCCTCTTCAAACGCTATCGCTCTCTCTGCTAAACGGCTAGAGATCTGTGGTGAGTGGTTCACCACTCGGTGGGCGTGCTGCGTTGATAACGCCGCGGGGAAGGCTATGCTGGGTCACCGTTCATATTCTTCACAGCGAATTGCGTGTCGGTCGTCACCTGAAGGAATCCGCTGGCTTTCTGCTAAGTGCGCTCTTCTTCAAGTTTCGACTGTATCTTGAAATCCTCCTTGGAGCACCTTCATAAGGTAAAATAGATATTGAGCCACGTGGTTTATTTGCCCAGCTAAGATATGGGAGTATACTCTTTTCCCACTCACGTATAAGCCTAAAGTCCACAAATAGTCAGAAAGTGAAGAGAGCCTAAAATGTTCGATTCAAAGCCTGACTATGATTAAGAGTTCGAGTACTGTAGTGGAGTCTCAGAAATCTCACAAGTCCCAGAAGCCTCAGAAAAGATATAATCGATTAAAGTGCCTAAGGCAAGCACTGAGAAGAAGCTGAAATACGAATAGAGCGAAGAGGAATCTTCCGAATGAGCCGCCAACCCTCTTATATACAGAGTCGCTGGGGCAGTATTTTGAGGAGCCAAAACAACCCAGCTGCGCCCTTTTTTACCGTGTTGCGCCAGCGACCCTTACATTTCATACACATTGATTAGGAACAAATACATTTACATCATCATCGATCACGTACATTTAATGATTTAATGATTTATTATCGGAAATCAAACGAAGGAAACAAGTTGGTAAAAAGGAAAACAGAAACAATTCACCGATAAGTAAAAATTTCAATCTTATGGAAGGACAAGAACCTCAGCTGCGTAGAAGGGAAGTGGAATCGGCTCGAAAGGGCAGTGGCCCCCAACACTGCAAGCTCATAAGAATACCAGGAACTCCGGATACCGACTTAGTAGGTCCGCGCCAATCTGCCGAAATCCAACTTCCAGCAGCGCAGTGGCCAAGGAAAAAAATTATTCATCACAACAACAAGAAGCAATATTCATGAAAGTAAATAGATAAAAAAAAATAACAGATTACTACATCACTCAAAATCATGTAGCAACTAGCAAATGAATCGCTTCTCTGCCTCATAAAGTTTATGTAGGGTTTAGTTTCTTGCTCTTAAAACCAACCTCGAGACACCAGAATCTCCTTTAGCTTTTTCCTAAACGAGCTGGGAGAGCTTGACTGAACCACAGAGGGTGGCAATTCGTTCCATAAAGTGACAATTCTTTGTGTAAAAGAACTTCGATATTCAGCAGAGTGAGTTTTCTCCCTTAGCAGTTTATAGCTATGACCTCTAGTACGTCCAATAGTTGTTGATTTCTTGAAGAGAGCATCAAAATCCAAATCAACTAACCCTGCGGAAAGCTTGTAAACAAAATCGTAATCGGACAACTTCCTTCTCATTTCTAAGGTATTTTCGTTTAGATGGCTCAGTCTTTCTCTGTAAGAAATATGAAAAATACCTTCACGAGCAAAAATTCGCTCAGTAAATTTGGATTGAACACTCTCAATGAGATCCACCATGTTACGCGTAGAGGGACTCCATACCATGGGGCAATACTCTAGTATAGGACGAACGTAAGAAGAAAAAAGCTTGAACAGAGTTTTTATACTTCGAGTAGCGAAAGCGCGCAAAATGAAGTTTGCCCTGCAATGGGCTAAACTTTACCACCCTTATGAATATATTCACTAAAACATAATGAGCGGGAATAGCAGATGCCCAGGTCTCTTAGTACAACGGGTTCCTTTAGTTCAACACCATCTATAAAGAACTTTGGAGTGGAGCGACAAGAGGACCCTAATCGCAGGACAACTGTTTTGTCCAAGGAAATGGTAAGTCCCCAGCTTCTAGCCCAACTTGATATGGCATCAAGTGCAACTTGTAACACTAAGGGCTGATCAACGCAGTAAACCTTAACATCGTCCGCATACATTGAACAGTGTATGCCGGAAGGAAGAAGATCGGGCAGATCATTAACGTACATAATGAACATCAATGGACCTAGACAAGAGCCTTGGGGGACACCACTCTCAGTTTGATACATGCGAGAACATGTGCCATTGATAACGACCCTTTGATACCTATTGGAAAGGAACGATTCTAGAAATTTGAGGAGAGACCCCGTTATTCCCAACTGCTTTAGCTTAAGGAACAAGAGATGTAAAGGAATAGAATCGAATGCTTTAGAAAAATCAATGTATGCGGCAAAGACAGAATTCTTTTTGTCTATAGCGTACTGCCAGGCTGGAATAGTGGAAAGAAGCGCGGAAGCGGTAGACTTTTTTGGGAGGAATCCATGCTGACAAGAAGACAGAAGCTGGTTCGATATGAGGAAACTCCTTATTCTTTCACACACCATTCTTTCCATTACCTTACTGACTGACGAAGTGAGACACACAGGCCTGTAATTCCTAAAATCGCTTTTACTTCCTTTTTTATGGATTGGCCTTACCAGTCCTAACCGCCAGATTGCAGGGTACTGTTCCTTTCAAGAGTATTCTGTTGAAAAGGTGTGTGAGGGCGGGGGTGATGCCTTCTGCGGCTTTTTTGAGAAATATGTAAGGTAGGCCATCCGGTGATGTAGAGCATCGAAGAGGAAGCTTCTTCAGGACGCGAAAAACGTTTTCATAATGAAAATCCACCCAATCTAGTGTATGTTGTGGCCGAACCACATCGTCAGAAGTAAGGGTAGCACACTTCTTATAAAACGTTTCAAAATATTTTGCAAAAACATCAACTTTCTCATGGTCAAATGAGCATACCGATCCGGAAGAGTCTATGATAGTTCCAATTGAAGAGGAGTCTTTCAATCTAGCATTACAATAACTCCAAAATCTTTTCGTGTTTTTGGATGAAGCAATATGTTCTTCGTGTTTGAGATTGAGTTTCGCTAATTTCTTTTTAAGCAGGCGTGAGAGATAGAGGTAGTGTGGATTACGTAGATGATTCCCACATCTGAATAACCGTTGAACTTTAGCCTCCACCACTTGAAGGTAACGAGGGAGGCGAAATGCTCGATTTGCGACCCCAGCACTCGGAACAAATTGGGAAATGAGAGAGTGGCAGAAACTAGTGAAACAAAGTAGCACTCATCAATTGTATCAATAGAGTCAAAAACACGACCCCATTCTATCGAAAGAAGATGGAGGCATATAGCCCTATAGTTACCCTTTGGCAAAATCCACCCTCCGTTTTTGAGTGTACTGAATAGAGTTACCTGTCAAAGAGAAAGTTACCATAGAATGATCAGAGGTAGAGAAAGGAGCCTGAACAGAAGGATTGCCTATGAGGGAGGGATTCCGCGATACCCCCGCCCTCTAAGAGAAAGGAGAAGATAAATAGGGTCAGGACTTTCCGAAGAAAAGCTAAGCAAGATCTCTGACGCCGTGGCGTTCCAAGCGTTTACCAATACGGTATGATCTCACTCGCATGGTCGCAGTCATTCCGTAGACTCTAGAGTATGTCTCTTCCAATGCACGGCTCTGGTCTGGCAGCCCGCACGCGCATGCATTTTGTCTGTCGCTGCCACAGTAGAAGCAAGTCTCACCGGCTTTGCGGCACGTCTTGTCGCAGGGACACCACCAGTTCAGACGCCTTTTGCGCTGTGGTCTCTATCCATAACTTCATTGCGAGCTCTGATAGCACTGTCCACCCTGGGTGACGTACCGAGCAGGACACAAATTAAGATCCTCAATCATTATCAACGTGAGTCCACTCCGCTTTCCACTGCACAACCACACCATCTTGAGCATAGAACGCCGACGTCCCCTGTTAAATGGCTGTAGTTCTTCCGACACATGTCATTGGAAGCAACTCATACTTGATGAAACTTTTTGCGTAGCTTCGAATATACAGACTACGAGAACCTTTTGAAGGACGAATTCACGCTGGAAAGGCAACCCATTTCAAATTAAGTTAGCGATGGTGAGTGGTACACTAAAGAAGGAAAAACCATGAAACGGCCCAGAACCTGAAATGGGACCACTTCCTTGCCCGTTGATTTGAGCATTGATGCGACTATCATCGCTGTGCCCTCTCTTCCCTATCTAATCACTATCACTACGTATCAGGTGAATATCGCTTGAGGATTCCTCAACGGCACGTCGAGGATTCTCTGCCCGATCAGAGACGATCTCTCGCGCGGACATTCACACTCGCCATGCCGTGCCGTCTGTGCTCTCCGCGCGGATGTTCACTCTCGGCACTACTCTCGCATGGTAGAGAGCTATGGTCGAGGATTTCCTCGACCGTTATTCACCCTGCTGCCTACCATATTGACGCCGCGGCGAAAAGTGACCAGATTGATGCGGTGGCGTGCACTGACCAGCCGCGGCGGGATTAAACCCTTAATAGGTCAACGAGGTCAACTCCTCCTGTGCAAATTGTGCTTCAGTTCGCACACTTAGGAGCTCCGCGGGTCCCTCAACCAGGTGAATTCTTCCTAATTCGATTTTCCCTCTGATCGTGAATTCGTCCTTTAATATGCAACCAGTCAGCGCTACATTTTCCCAGCATTACTTGAAGCCTCCAAAAAGGCACTTCCGGAACAACTTTTCCACTCCTTTTTTGCATTGGGAAGGAAGCTCAGAAAAAGTGGACCGTATTTGGGTGCTCTAAGCATGTACCGCTAAAACATCTCAAAAATCGTTTTGGTCAATCGCTCCATTTCCTAGGATATCTTCCTGGTATGAGACGGAGAAATGTGTGACATCATGAAAACACCCGTCGATTCCTATCGAGTCTTCATTGTAAATCCTCATCACATTACTACTATTCAGCCAAAGAATTATCTGGTGCTGAATAATTGACTGTTGTTTTGTTGCTTATTGCCGTTCCACCGTGAAGGCGGAAGGAAGGCATATCTACGCGATGATAATAATGACATTCGAGGAACCTTGTGATCTGAGCGATTATTCACCCATCCGAACGGCAGTAAACCAGCAAATGTTTGACGTTCCTCGACGTTCGCTATTAAGCGAAGTGCTATAAAATATATATATATATATATATATATATATATATATATATATATATATATATATATATATATATATATATATATATATATATATATATATATATAATTCGTATATACTCGATATCCGAAAGTTGGGGTAGGTGTGTCACCGGAAGTGACGTGCACTTGATAGAAGCTATGTGGATAAGCTGCTTCCAACATACATCGCTGGATATCAGCAAAGCATGCTGGCAACAGCTTATCCACGCAACTTCTATCAAGTGCACGTCACTTCCGGTGACACGCCTACCCCAACTTTCGGATATCGACTGTATGTCTGCTGTGTGTGTCTGTCTGTACGTACGTCCGTCTGTCACGAAATTCATAGCGCGCTTCGCTGCAGGCATGGAGCGCTGTATTTTGAGTATGGTGTAGGGGGTGGGACGGCAACATATTTGGTGGGGTCAGAAAGTGATAACGACTGATAAGAGAGGCGCTGAAACGCAAATTTCACGAAATTCATAGCGCGCGTCCCAGCAGCAGTGGGGCGTTGGTTCCAAGAAGTGATGTACAGGGTGGGACGGGAACATGTTCGGTGGGGTACAGTGATAAGGACTGATAAGGGTTGATAAGAGGCGCTGAAACGCAAATTTCACGAAATTCATAGCGCGCGTCCCAGCAGCAGTGGGGCGTTGGTTCCAAGAAGTGATGTACAGAGTGCGACGGGAACATGTACGGTGAGGTACAGGAGGTGATAAGGGCCGATAATTACGTATTCGGGGAACATATGATCGCTTAAAACCGTGGTTCTAGATAACGCATTTCACTTCAGTATCATCTCATTGCGTTGTTGTCATCAACATAAAATACCGTTCGACCGCTACATTCCCAAAGTCCCTAAGAATGTATGATGGATGTTTAGCGATATACGATAATGGGTATTTCTATTGCAAAATCATTGGCATCAATATTATTCGACCGCTAAATCATCCTGATATCCAATGAATGGTGGTTGTTTACAGACACCACTTCTACCGTGTGCGTAGCTAAACTGGTGTATAAGCTAAACCTGTAATCGTTGACGAAGGGTTATTTGTGCCTTTGCGTCCGCACTTTCAACGAAAATTACCATCCTCGTAACATACTGTACATGGCAGTAAAAGACAGAGGCGCCACTTTGCGTTATCGAGCACGGGAACCCGCTCTAAGTGAAATCCTTCCATCCCGGGTCAACACTCGCCTTTTTCCGTTTTCAGAACTCCCTCGATGCCCTCCTCAAGTGATCCCTTTGTCGAGCTGTTGGATCTGGAACTTCTTCACATACTCCGGTCTCCAAAGATTAAAGTCGTTCCGTAAGGGAGAAGGAGAGGTGCCTACTATGAATATGCTCGGACTGCAAACTCTTAAAGGACAGAATTTACGATGGAAAAGCAACCCATTTCAAATTAACTTAGGGATGGTGAGTGGTACACGAAAGAAGGAAGAACCATGAGAAACGGCCCAGAACCCGAGAAATGGGACCCCTTCCTTGCCCGTTGATTTGAGCATTGATGCGACTCTCATCGCTGTGCCCTCTTCAACAACACGCTCTATGACCGCATCTTCCCCATACGTTCTTCCTAACACAGGGTGAGTTTATCCTGCTTTTTCATCCGTCGGTGAAAATTTGCTGAAACAGGCGTTGTTCGATTAACGTGAGCATTGGCTGACCTCGAAAAGTCATTGTTGGCCAACCATGCTCTCTACTCCTGTGATTTCCACTATCGTAAACGCTGAGATTTAGGGATCCTGCCCGTCAGGTCTCACTTTTCGCACACTTACCTTTCATAAATTTTATCTTTGCTATTAATTCTCAGCGTCTATGCTTATTCGCTGCTTGCTTTCTGCTCGCATCCCATTCGTTCGTGTCCTTGGATTGATAGCTACTGATTTGTCGCGTCTATCATGATATCGCTTCTTCACGTAGTGTCCTTACGGAATCGTTTCCCTGAAACTATGCATTGATGCGGAAAAACGCCTCAAAGCCTCAAACGCATGACTCGGCTCTAACTTGATGTATGCCGCGCTTATATCTCCTCGGCATAATCATTCTGGGTGCTCGTAAACATCCCAAGCAATAAAGTTTAGTGGCATGACTATGTTTATTGCTGCTGCTAGTTACGCTCAAAATCATCATTAATCATCCGAAATTGCAGGCGTGAGTAAGACTAGCTATCCCGTTCTAGGAAATGCAAGATTAGCACAGGCTTTGCACACCTATTGCTTATAACTCGTTTTTTTATCGTGTAATATCCACTGTGCTCCAGAAAACGCTGTCATAGCTCTGTTGAAGTTTGACTACCTGAAAGTGTTGCTGTGTTGTATTCGAAAATCTCCTCATGGATATCCACTTTCCCCGCCCCTTCCCCTTCCATTGTCCCAAGCTCGCCATCCTCTTTCATTGTTGTCGGGAATTACTATGGAGTTGGGCATCAGATTCCTTATCTAAAACAGATCCCAAACCCGGTTGTGGTAGCCCCTTTTCAAAGAACATAACGAAAAGGAGAGCCTGGGAAATATGACTAGAATCAGCTCGATTATGCACTAAAATATTCTAGCTCAAAACAGGAACTACTGAAAAAGCTAGCTATCGGTTGAAAGATACCCTCAGAAAGCTTCACTGCTCACTCTGCCGGGAAAAAAAGGCAAGCACTAAGCAAAAGAGAAGGGGAATATGGCGAAAAACCCCTAGCGGAGACTTTTTTTGAGATGTTTCTACATTTCACCTTGCTAGCTAGGTTTTTTTGTCTACGCTCTCTAGTCGAGATAGTGCTGAGCTTGCAATGATGTGGCGCATTCCAATTTTCCTTATACTGAAGGGGGTTAGTCATGATTCCTCCATTTGATACCCCCAAAACGTTCAATTCCTCTCTCAAGTTGCTGATTCGTAGTGTTTTAAGAGGAGTATGCATCGCTTGTATTGTCTCATGTTGATATGATAACGTCTATGCGAAGCCTACTCCGAGTGCCGGCGCGTGCGCCACCATGTGGCGCACGCGCGAGAGGCGGGAAGAAAAGCCGCTCCGCACACAGGTTCGCTCACCCATGAATGCTCACGTCCGTTACATGTTGAAGGCTGACCTCATTCACCGATCACCACTGTGCTCAGAAAAGAGTATCAAAAACGACTGCTTGCCATCCGTACTCGAACTCATCGCATTCCTTCAATGTGTGGCATTTTTATAGTCAAATTTAAACATTACAGTTCTGCGAATGGCAGACGCTCTAAGGTGCTTAGCTTCGCTACATACGTTCAACGACGATCTGACGGTGGAACGGCTGATCTACGGCATTGTGGTGGTATCTATCACAATTGCAGCACTGTCACTAAACGCTCTATTACTTGCTGTCATTCTTAAAACTAACGTCATTAATCAGTGCCTTCGTTTATACTTGCTCAGTGCAGCAACAGCTGGCATTACCGGTGCTGTAACGAATGTTCTCACGCTGATACCCGCTATTCTATTCCAAATTCGCTTCATAGATCCCACGAATGTCTATCTTTCAACGTTGGACACACTTGGTTATCTCACACTAATGCTCACGACTACGGTCATTGCCGTTGATCGATTTGCATTCTTTTATTTTGACAAGGTAATTTTTAAGCTACACTTAGAAGTCGATTCTGCTCAAAGACCATTTCATTTGTAAGCCATGTGCGCTAATAGTTGAGTGGAGCCTATGCCGCCACTACTCACTGGGTTATATGCTCAAGCCTAACCCTCATCTTAGCCTTGAGCACGAGACAGTGTGTAACTATAACCTTAGGCCGAAGTCACAGCCTATGCCACCTTGGGCTACAATCATCACGCATCACTGGTGGCTGGGCCTGGAAGGGAAACTGAGCGTGTTCCCTACAAAGTCAAGAGATTTTGAAAGAGATATTGTAAATATTAGAAAAAATTAGATCATGCTGTTTGCAATGTTTGTGATGGACCGCGCATGCGTTTCCATCCAGATAAGCAGAGGAGAGTCAGCATTTCAAATCTGCCCTAATTTACGCCTCAGAGACTTGGACTCTGCGCAGGCAGGACGAGCATGCGGTCAGCGTTATCCAACGCGCTGTCGAGAGGACGATGCTAGGAGTAACCCTATACACGCAAGTGCAGAGGGGAATCCGGAGTTCCGAACTACGCCAACGATCGAAGATCAGGGACGCTGCCGTTTTCGCCAAGGAATCGAAGATAAGGTGGGCCCGGACACGTCATGCGATTTTGCGATGACCGTTGGACCAGAGCGGTTACCGACTGGATCCCTCGGGACGTCAAACGAACACCTGGACGACCGCCGGCCCGATGGTCAGACTTCTTCACGAAAGCTCTGAACGAAAGGAATGAAGGACTTCGTGTCCCTCGAGCGAGGAGGATCCACTGGACCACTGCACGCGACAGGGACGAATGGAGACGTTGCTGGCGCCCGCTCGAGCAAATCGATGATCAACGGGACAGGACAACGCGTGATACAGGTGGTGAAAAAACGAAGAGACATTGCCATGCAATGAAAGCACCCACTGCTGAAACTTGGACTTCACGATGTTATCAGACGTTTAGGTACACTCCCGACTTAAAGCTGCTTACTATCCATTGTGTTGTTTTGCTGCTTTGCCATGGATACTTGCAATAACAACTACTACGGCTATGAATTTGCATGGCTGCTATAAAAGAACTGATCCGTTCGCGCTCGCATACACATATGATTGCAGGTGAGTCGCTTCACAAAAATAACCACATCAATCTGTCCCCTGGAAATCGAAGTTTTGCCTTATGAGTTGAATGCAAGCTGATGTTCAGTTAGTATGCGAATTTGATAGGGTCTATGCCAACAAGGGGAGGATGTGGTGGGACAGTTCGTGGCGCCTACAGTAAACTCCTTCTTGCAGGGCTGAGTCAAACTTTGCGAATCCCTGAATGTCGCTAGCGAACCGCGGGGTACGAACGATGCACCATTGGTTCAAACAGTGCGCTAGTGTATCGCACTTTGCACCGGTGATTCGAATTATGCCCCAGCGGTTTGAACAATGTAGCAGCGACTCGACAGTATTCGAAAGTGGTGGGAGTCTACCTCGTTTGCACGTTGACCCCAGAGATTTTCCCAGGATCAAGCGACCCATGGGAGAGCGAGAGGGCATGGGAGTCCGTGGAAGTGCCTAGAGTCAACGTGCAAACGAGAGGAACTCCCGCAACTTTAAACAATGTCAAGTCGCTGGTACATCGTCCGAACCGCTGGTGTATTGCTCGTTCCTTGCGATTCGCTAGCGAATCCACGAAGTCGCGAAATCTGACACCGGCCAGAAGCGATAATTCCTGGGATGCGTGATTCATTTTGTCTCGCTTTTGCGCTTTTGTCAGGTGTAGAGAAGTCGTTCAATCGACCATCTCTTTTTCCTCCTCTTCATGAATATTGCAAATTGTCGTTCACACGGCCTTTATTTTATGAGTACAGTGAATGTATGGCACGACCTAGAGTGGAAAGAGCTCAGAGTAAAATTCCTTTCAGCAACTGTGGCTTTTTCGCTGTGTTGCTCTCCTATGCTGCGTACGCGTTTCCCGGTGTGAACTTCATATTGTACCTACTCATTTATATTCATGTTCTCAAAATGCGATTTCAATTACAAAAAAGCCGTCAGTGGTTTGTCGAGGCGGGTTCAAGCAGGAATGCAGAAATCAAGTTGGTGAGTTTTATTCCGACGCCTTCAAGATTGCATCTCTTCTGAACCCCACGGAATTCTGTCACTCCACTGACCAATCTTTGCCATCACAGAGGGAAGGCCACTCTTATGCACGAGCCATGATGTGTGAAGGGGGAAGCTTATTCGAAGCCTACATCTGGAGAGTTGTTGAGAGTTCTAGCGGACCTTGAGGGAATCCGTAAATTTTGGAAATGAGCTAGGAGAAGAGGAGGACTTAAAAATGCACTAATTGTTATGAACTTCTGTCGATTGCTGCAAATATTCAGAGGTGAAGATAGCTGCCTGCAAAAAGAGAACGAAGGTTTCGTAGAAGCAAGGATTCACGACTTTTACACTTGTGAAGTGTCATGTGCTGAACAAAATTCTCTGGAGGGAAACTGGAAGCGCATGCCTTTTCAAAGGGGGTTCTGGGTAGGGGCTGTGCCCACAGGTTGTTTGGGATAGAGCCTGCTTGAAGCTGGGTGGCATCGAAAACTGGATGCCAAGGAAGGGTGTATTGTTCACTACAGAATGAAACTAGACCTTTAGAGCATGAAAGGCTACACTCTCGCGTAAAAGGTTGCCCGTAGCCGCTTAACAGGCCTTACCCGCGGTTTCAAATCCCCTAGCTGCTGTGTCCGCCCTCCGTGCTACCCAGCTACTGGTTCCTCACCGAACGACAAAAGCGTTTCAGCAGAGTCAGAGCGGAGCGATCATGTTGGTGGCGTCAACACCGATGAGGCTCTCGAGCGTCGAAATCGACAGGGTAGACCGGGTATTGTTTTGTGAACTATAGAACGTTTCTCCTTATTATTTCTTCGCTGCTGTATCTTGGGAGCACGTGTCAACACATCGCTCAGGAACTGTCTTGTGGTACACTAATCCATTAGAAAAATCACACTCTTTCTCATGATGTGACTCCATCTGATGGAGCAGCAACTAAGGAGTGAACACCCCTCAGCATCAAAACCAGCATATTGAGACTCGCTCAAGCGGTCAACATGTCTACTCCTCCTTCCCCCAGCCTTCAGTCATCGTCGAAGTTGGTCAAGTTGCACAAAATGAGCAGAACAGAAGCACTCACTTGAACATCCGCTTCCTAACATCTCATACTTTCTGAGGTAGCAAACCAGCCCTTTTGGCGTTTCTGCTGGGCCGTATGCTGAATGTTGGGGAGGGGATGGGGTCCCCGAGGTCGACGGACTACTTCAACTCGGTCGGTACGGTAGGAGAGTGATGACGAAGTGGTGCAGCTGGGTCCAGCAGCTCCGCCAAAAGGGCTGGTTTGCTTACCCCAGGACTAAGCCTTGGAGAAGAGCGCAGGTGCGTCCTCTCTTTAAGGCTTAGTCCTGA
This sequence comes from Ostertagia ostertagi, assembly GCA_036418205.1. NCBI lineage: Eukaryota > Metazoa > Nematoda > Chromadorea > Rhabditida > Trichostrongylidae > Ostertagia > Ostertagia ostertagi. Next base: position 90,548 of record MU868581.1, read on the forward strand.
GGTAAGCATCAATTGAGGCGATTTTATGAACCGATTAATGTAGTCCGTCGTGGTATATTCCAAAAGGTGCGGTTGAAATTGACCACTAATTCAGTTTCCCTTCTCTATCTACTCATAGATTAGAAATATTCTTGCATTTTCAGGTGTCCCAGTTCTTGGCGATCTGTGTGATACAATTCTGCGCCAGCAACTTCTTCTATATTCTACCTGCCACGATTAGCGGCTCACGGGCACCGTTCTATATCGCTATGACTGTCACAATACTCAACACCGTAGTCAATCCCGCTGTAGTCCTCATATTTCAATCGAAAATACGCTATGCATGTCGACTGATGCTGAGCAGCGCTTCGTAATCTGTAAATAGGTGAACCATATGAAATATCATTTACAAGAAGTGAGACCACATATAGTGGATAACTCCTGTAATAGCTTAGAACCTCTGTGTAACAAAAACACCGAGAGCATTATCTCAAAGGCTTGCCCCGCCCGTGGAGCTCCAGTGGGGAGCAAGTGGGAGGGGAAGGAGAGAATGGATGAAGTTGTACCAGAAAATGGAAAGGTGGCGCTAGCATCTACAAAGTCATACCTTAGGCTGTGAGACTGCGAACCTAGCAAACTGCGGTGTACAACGTAGCAGAATCTGCTCGAGCGATGCGCCAACGGTTTGAGCAATGCGAGCATTTTGAAATAATGGGGAATATGGTGAAGGTACCTTTTATTCCCATGTCGATTCTCGCTACTTTCTCATGGCATACGAACTCGCTAGGGCATGAGACCCAGGGAAAGTGGCGAAAGTGAATGTGCTAAAGCGAGGGTCTCCCCCTTTCTCACTTTTACAAATCACTGGCGCACTGCTCATATCGCTTGATTCGCAGTCTGACACCGGCTTTATAAGACTTGATCGAGGTGGGCATGCATCACCGTATTTTTCTACCACGCGAATTTGTTGCGAACGACATCCGGGCAATGCACCCTGATGTGAATCTCAGCAAAACCAGTGTCAGGACTTTGCGAATTGCTACATTCTCAAAACGACCTAAAATTTGTGTACTAGAAGTTCCGAAAATTATTAAATGGCATGTTCTGCTGTGAGGGTGTACTCGCGATCAAATTCATAGACTATCAGTAACTGAATTACTTGCCAAATCGAGAGCCGCAACAACGAGATGTGCCCAAAATTAATTATTTGCAAAGTTTTTGAGCTACTGCACACAGATGACAACTTGATCCGAATATAATTATACAGATTTAGCTCGCAGCATCGCGCGAAGTTATACGGATCTGAGAAACTAACAGTAAGATGTTTGGAAGATGTGTCACATGAATTTCAAAGGCTGTCCAATTTTGCTGAAGATTGTAGCGTAATGCGCGCAGTAGCATGCGGAATGAAAATTGCACTTATCATGACTTCGTAAACATTTAGCATTGATATCGAGCTCGGATGATTTAGCGGTTTATAAATTTCCACAATTGAAGAATCGGTGTGTATGTGAAATATAACCAATCAATCAGCATCTAACCGAGCTATGATGAATGTAATGGATATTTGCTAATGGTCCAAGTTCAGATAGTTGAGCAGCTCAACTTTCTTTGCTTCTTTAGATGAAAGGATAGGAATGGAACATATTCACGTGCTAGGGACCTGGTTTAGTTCAATTGAGTGCACGCTCAACTGTCGCTACTTTTATCAGTACAGTTGCCGCTCATACCACTTTCTGTCACCTACATTCAACCCTCGCCACCTTGATCGCTTGCCAGTGAAAATTGCAACGAAGTTGGAGAGACTTGCATTCAAACGCTCTTATCATTCCTTGTCATTTGTTATCAGTTCATACTGTTCGCAATCGGTGTCCCGGTCCCAACCTCCAGGCAACGTGTAGGAGCTAATATTTACTGTCACAACGAAGGCTGCAACGAATTCAGCAGTACTCAAAATCCTAACTTCCTTATCAACTGTTATCGCTTGTTATCACTTCTGATCATCCGCTATCCGTGATCCCGTCCCATCCCCTATACCACATATGAGAGCCAAGGTTCCAATGTAACCGCAAGGGCCGCAACGGAAACTGGTGGTATCCACACTTTGACGCCCCTTATCAGTTCTTATCAGTTGCTACCACATTCGTTCACTCAACTTCTTGGTCCCCGCCTCACCCCACATATCATACATGAGTGCAAACTCTCCACCATCAACGCGAACGGTGTAACGAAATTGGTGACATCAACATTTCGACGTCCGTTATCAGCTCCTATCAGTAGTTATCACTTCCCGCCACCCGTCATCAGTGTTCACCTCCGGCCCCCTATATATCCTAGAAGTTTGAGCGCTCTGGGTTCCAAGGGGGTGAAGTTATAAAAAAAAACTTCGAGTTCGCGGTAGACACCACACACACACACGACAAACGCTTAGCGATCCGAATATAATTATAATAACACCATACCCAACAGCATGCAACAATCAGATTTCAATGTCCTCCATCTGCACAAATACAGGCTCGGAGCCTCTTCTTGCACCATTCCCACGTTGTACGGAGGTGTTCCCATCCAATTTACCGGGCTTCCTTTTGATGCTGCTTGCAATGGTTGCAGATTCATACGACGAGCTCGACATGCCTTACTCTTGATCACGAATCAGACTTAGAGTTCAAGCGATTAAATTAGGAGAGCAAGAAGGCCATTAATGGCGGCGACGAAGTCGGGCAGTTAGCAGCTCGCACCTGCTTTGAAAGGGCTTGGCCCCGCAGGCTGTAGCACTGTCCTGCTGGCAACACCACGGCTTGCTCCCGAAAAGGGGGATCAAGGCTTCAATACGTACACTAGTAGGCACTACCTTGCCGATCATCATCGAACATGAGTCGGCTAAATTCAATGGGCATCTCACACAATCACGCCAATCATTACTGGCCGAGGACGCCGTTCTTCAACAACTTTTCCTCGTGAGGTGGCACTCTCGATATTCTAACTAGAATATGATTGCTTTGGCCTTTCAATACCGGCTCCACAGCAAATATTTCCTGTCAGAATAAAAAACGATGAATGGTCGCATTTAGCAAGTGGAGCGCGTTAGTAACCCTGAAACTTTTGCCTATCTACTGTTTGTTGCTGAACAGAATGGAGCGGCACTTCTGCATGTAATGGGATTGGCGCTGCTTCTCCTCAATGATGCGCCCCATATGACTTTGATAAATTTCGCGGCCTCGCCATCCTTCTGATGGAGCACCGTGGATTGCTAACCACACATTTCGATAATTCTAACCGTGGAAACGGTGACCACTCTTCATTGTCCAGGCTTGTTAATGCGTGTGTTACTCTCCTGCATCATTTGTTGGTCTTCTTAAATGTGCTCACGGGAACATCAAAAAATTGAACAATTTCCTACGATGCATTACCTTCCTCACGCACGCGGATGATCGCAGGTCATTTTGGATCCCTCTCGCCTCTCAGATATACTGGCAGTTTTGCCCCATTAACGATGCAGACGAAAGAGAACATACCTACCAACTATTCTGTAACGCGCGACATGAAAATAACCAATAAACCTCTTCTAATGGATTTTTGAAAGTTGGCGCAAGTAGTTTTGGGACATCATGTAGTGACGAAGTCCTGAAAAAAATGACAACTTTCAGAAGTGAGAGATGGACCAGATTGGGGCTGAAGCAGTCTTCTGTTCGAGACATGAAATTAGATCAGACTGTTTATCGCATTCTAGTCATTTATCAGTATCATTTTAATATACACAAGAGTGAGCGGTGCATTGAGGCAGACGTCAGACCTTGTGGTCAGTGCGCGACTCGCTAGTGATTGGTCTCAAAGTCTAACACCCTCTGAAGGATGTATGCGTGCTAAAGTTTTCACTGTGCAATAAAAACGTTTGAGATGTAGAAGTGTGTGGTATCATCAGAAATAATCTCAATACGTTCAAACAGGAAAAATAATATCTCATTATCAACATGAAGTTGGTAAGTTCATAGTTCACTACTTACTCGACTGGCTCGCATGCCGGTGGAAGAAAAGGAGAGGTGAGTGGTGATCAGTTTGTTGGAATATCTGGCGTCAGCGAATGCGATCTACTTTCCCTTCCCTAGAAAGGCAACCGCAGCTCCCTCGGAGTGCTTGTGCAAGTGTTTCAAGCTAACCGTTCAGCGCCAGCAAGGGCCCCGTTCTACCAAGAAAATTGCTGTTACAATAAGGTATCTTGAAAGGCTCATGAAAGGAAAGGGCGTCCCATGATTCGAGATCCTGGAGGGCCCACATTCCATGCTATGTAGCGCGTCACGCCTGTTTTATGCCGCGGGCAATCACGGCACAATTGCCGAATTTTTCGAAGGGAGTTTACAAAAGATCATGAAAAGAGTGCTCTGACGCCGTTAGCGTTCTCAGCGAAACATAAACGAGCCCAACCATCTCTTACGTAGCCATTTCTTCACTGGACTCCGTAACGCTTGCATCTTCTAGGTGGCCAAGTGATACAAATTTTAGCTCGTTTGGAATAGGCGCGAGTCCGCGATGGTCCAGTTCATACTTTATCGTTTGAGAATCAAGAGATTAAGCTTCCTTATGCAGATCAGTCTGTATGTTTAACCTTTTCAGCGGAATCGTACGAACACTGTCGGCGTTGCCTTGGCCATCGAGAAAGCAAAGCCGAGTCCAGCACATATCTGAGAGAGCACAGCGAAATTCACAAGCATACTCAGGGAAGTGGGGGAGGGGGTCTTAGGCGGATAACTGGGACAAACAAGGTGGTGTCAGCAAAGTTCTAGGGATAAGCCGAGGAAGATAATAACAAAGCGATAGATACACCTGGGTTCTCGTGATTCGCTTTGTGACCCTGGAGCCCGTTCAAGTATCTGAGATTATCAAGTAGGATGTAAGACAAGCGTGACGCACCGCCAAAGCGGCTAATGGGTACGGAATTTCAGGAAAGAACGAAGCGATCGTATAGTCCTACAGCCGACTCGATATTCTGCTGCCGGTCATCCATGCGAGCACTTAGTAACCTCTTTCAATCAGTTCCTTAGTGGGAACACTGACTCTAACAACCAACACGAGCTGAACACCGTACTGGTGCATCCTGTTGATCTGTTCAAATATCATCAAATGTCGGTAAGAGTTTTTCAACATAGCCTGCCCCAGAATTTCACAATAACTGTGCTGGAATAAGCCAGCTTTACACAATATGCCTCCGATCAGAAGTACACATGTATCACCACAATGTGGCACATGTGTACCACTGGGAGTTGGAGGGTTACAGATATCTTGCGCGGCGTCACTATATTTTATTCTTTCAAAAAGGAGTTAGGTGCGGTAATAGGTCGAGCAGTAGTATAAACAACAAGAAACAATTGGTGAAGAAGTCCAAAGTGAATCCACACTGGTCGCGGGCGACGGACTTTTGGTGCGTCCGGGTTGCACGCGGCGAATCGCGCGGCGGGCTGCGCGGCGATCCGGACGAGGCAAGTCTTCGCGGGCTCCTGCAGTGGAATTCAACACGTCAGAACGTGTGCAGATCGCGGATAGAATCCACAAGGTTCTGCTTTGAAAGAAACTTCCCACTCGCGGAGATCGGTGAAATGCAGCGGTGTCAGTGAGAAGATTACAGCGAAAGGAGATGAAAGAGAGAAACTTCATAGAAATGTCACTATTATCATATTATAAATATGAATAAGAAGCACTAAAAATGGAGTCATTTAGTGAGATGTTATTTATTGTCAACTCTATATCTTTGCTAATCGCGGCGCTCCTGTCCTTGGGGAGAACTTTCAAAACAGGGCCAATGGAAGGTGACACTAGAACTAAGCTCATGAGAAGGGAAATACGCTCGGGAGAACAGAAATTGCTCACATCCTCCACGAGAAACTCTTCCCCTCAGGCTTAGTCCCAAACACAATAATTGGTTGAATCTCTCCGCTCATGGGATTCCCCCCCCCTTAACAACAAGCGCCAGCAACCTAAGCGCCCTGATTGCTATAACAGCCTTTTGCTATTCCTTTTCTTCTCTTCCTGCCGCTGCCTTTGAATATCCACGCGTGGAATGTATACTCGATATCGGTGAGTTGGGGTAGGCGTGTCACCGGAAGTGACGTGCACTTGATAGAAGCTATGTGGATAAGCTGCTTCCAACATACATCGCTGGATATCAGCAAAGCATGCTGGCAACAGCTTATCCACGCAACTTCTATCAAGTGCACGTCACTTCCGGTGACACACCTACCCCAACTTTCGGATATCGACTGTAATTCGTATCGCAGAACCTGTGGATTCTATCCGCGATCTGCACACGTTCTGACGTGTTGGATTCCACCGCAGAAGCCCGCGAAGACTTGCCTCGTCCGGATCGCCGCGCAGCCCGCCGCGCGATTCGCCGCGTGCAACCCCGGACGCACCAAAAGTTTCCGCTTTCGCTGGTTGCAAGAGAGGTCGATACACCACTGCTCTTCGACTGCCCCTACATGAACGGCGCTCAGTATAGTTGGCTAGGTTTATCGTCGCATTCTCTCCTCGTTGAGAGGCGCAGAGAAAACGAGAAGAGGGAGGCGAGCACACACTTCAGCGCGTCAATGCGTCGCGCATTGTACGTGACTACAGCGGAAACATCATAATGCACGCTCAGTTCGGGTGCTCACCGTGTCCAAACGGCTTAAATTCCCCTACAGCCTCAGGTGCTACGGAATCGGAAGGCAAGCTGCACCACTGTTCAGGGTAAAGTTTTAATAGGACACAAGATTACATTTTACCGTGCCCAATTAGTCCTCAATACCCTCTCACCTTTACGGTCCCCCTGTATAGGATTTGCAACGAGAACGTAGAGAGCCACTCCATATCAACCTAAAATCCAGGGTGAGCACGTTTTCTGGAGGCTCCCTAATCTGAGCTTGTAAGCGATTTTTTTCTCAACGTGCAGAAAATGAATGTGCCTCCTAGTTTGGCCACTTGCATGTGTCCTCCCCGTCTGGGAGAAAATACTCATGGTTTGCGCTTGCTCCAGGCAAGGGCATAGATTGAGAGTCGGGCGGATTGTTCTTTTTTCATTAGTTGGAATTTGGCTCTCTTTATTACCTACTTTGAGACGTCTTCATCCTTATAGTAAGATGATAAAGAATACCATAGGCCGATGTCATAGTTTGCGAATCGAGCGATTCGCTAGCGAATCGCTGGATCCGAGCGTTGCGCCAGCGAATCGAACGTTGCACCAGCGAATCGAACTTTGCACCAGCGAGTCGAACGATGTACCAGCGAGTCGAACTAGGTACCAGCGACTCAATAGTGGCGGGACCCAAAAGGAAGCCCGCCACTTTCAAACAGTGTCACGTGACAGTGGACGCTGTTTGAAAGTGGCGGGACTTGACAGTGGACACTGTTTGAAAGTGGCGGGCTTCCTTTGAACGTTGGGTCCCGCCACTATTGAGTCGCTGGTACATAGTTCGACTCGCTGGTGCATCGTTCGATTCGCTGGCGCAACGCTCGGATCCAGCGATTCGCTAGCGAATCGCTCGATTCGCAAACTATGACATCGGCCATAAGGGACCTAATAGGCTTCACATACGTATACTTGAGATTATCGTATACTCGCTCTTCAAAGGTGCTCGCTTATGGAGTGCTCATCAATGTAGTCGTCTTTTTTCAATTTTGCTAGTCTTCAGGAACACATCAAGAAGATCACTGAGGATTTAGAAAAGCAGTCTTCCGACAAGAAGGAATGAACAGTTCTAACACGAATACTGACACCTTATGCTCTCCTGAAATAATATCTGATCGAAAATGTTGCTATTCTGTTGTGAATGATATATGCTAATATCAGTATGTGTACGGAGGCGTTGCTGAGAATATTTGCTGTGGTGGCGCGGATTCAAGTCATGCCTAATATTAGAGGAGCCGGTGTAGCGATAATAAGACATGTTGCGTGCGTGGTTGCACTAACGGCTGTGCCGGCCTGGGTGCCTTGCTCTTCGCTATTCGCTTTAGTCTCATCTTGCTTGATGGCTCACCCGAAAAAAGAGCGGCGCCAGTCGGCGTGAGGGTTTGTGATCTGGGTCTTACGCTGTACTCGCTGCCTGACATTATGCCACGCGGTTGTTTAGGTAATCCCTGGAACCCCCCATGTACGACGTATATGGTTCTTTGTAGGTAACACCTACCAGTACGCCTAACTATCTTGAGCTTTTGGCCTTATGGCCCCAATGATTTTCCTCAGCGCGGGTTACGGGCATCACTATGCCTTTACACAACTAGGACGTAATGGAAAACGCTACGGTGTAAACACGCTTGAGATATTGAAACACAGCACGAGAAATAGGGCAACCATAGATTCGTATTTTAAAAGTACGAAATCACTCACTCTAAAATTTGATACAAAAAGAAATACGATAAGAGGACTATGACCAATTGCTCACATTGTCACGCTGGCATGGACGCCCTGCTCCTCGCATAAGCTCAGAAGCATCGGGGTTCACCCTGCTTAGGAGCGGCGTCCATGTCGGCGTGAGGGTACGATTGGGGACTTACGCTGCGCCCGCTCTCGCCACTCTCCACGCGGTGGTCTACACCAAAGGCCCGAGGTGTGCGTCATATGGCGCGATCCCATTTGGAGCGCAAAGGCCGTAATTACCACATCCTGCTGTGGCCGGACAACTCGTCCGCGCAACACATTCTGTTCCGTTCCTCTTGCCTTGGCATCAGGCCAGCGAAGCTATTCGCTCTTTTTTAGACCTTTGGGACTCAGCGAGATTTTTGAGACCCAAATTATCAGATCGATCAATTACTGAAGTCTAGTAGTTGAGTGATACGGACGAGTTGTCCGGCCGCAGCAGGATGGGGCAATTGCGGCCTGTGCGCTCTAATGCCAATGGGATCGCGCCATATGACCGCCTCCCCAAAGCCTCCAACATCCCTCAGGGTACCGCTGGTTGAAACACACAAGTGAAATCATGGATTTTTTTACTACGAATAAGTAACTACAAATAGAATAATGACAATTTCTCTGAAGTAGGAAGACCACGACCTAAACTTACGGGTCGCACCTGGTGCTCATTTTCTTACGGGACAAGAAGCGAGAAAGTCCCTGTAGACGACGAACCAGAACCGTACGAGCGCATCGGAACCCGCGCGCTTCCTAGCCCTACCAAGAGCGACTCTTTAGAGAAGTGCGAAAGTCACGTCACACGCGGTCAACCTTCATCCTTAGGGAGGTGACGCTGCTATGGCCCCGTAATCCATCTCGTGCGACCACTCCTAGTAGCCGCGACGTGAAGACTGAATGTGAGCGCGCCCATACTCTGCTTCTCTGGCGCAGCTTCCATGATTTTCGGTAGATTGTGTGCAAAACCCGCGCGCACCCGCCATCATGACTTCCGTGAGGTAAGTCATATGGAAGTCACTGCGGGCCGCGCCAAACAGGCCATCCCACCTCATGTTGGCCTAACTGCACGTTACCGCTGTAGGGATCTCTTCGCCCGCTTCCGCTGCCAATTTTTTCCCTATGACATGACAGTCGCTTTTCATGTAGGTATTTAGTTTCAAACATTTATCAAAACATTATACACTGCAGAGATACGATTAATGAAACCGCGAGAAATATGTCAAATAGACAACATAATTGTATTCTATTTATTTGAAGTACACTAATGCGAAAACTAGCTTTCACAGGGGTATTCGAAGCCATTTCAAGTGGAAGACTCATAGGATCGTAGGAGATTCACAGTAAGAGGAGTGTTCAGAGCTGCGTAGTGCTGTGCCCAGATTTCAATCGTGCTAGTGATTCGATAAGAGCGCGCGTTTAGCGGAACCAGTGATGCAGCCACACTTGTCGACCAAGAGTGAGCATCTAATGATCATGAGGCAGCGCTAACCGAGAGGTGAGCCATCACCGACCACTGGGCACGTAAAAAAGACTGATTTCCTTTTGACGACCACGGGATGCAGCAATTTTCCGTATCCAAAAACTAAACCACGAATCTTATGCTCACACCTCGCGAAACGCGAGCATCTGTAACGGTGTCTGAAAATAAGTGTCTATTAGCAGCACTACAATAACGTCGCACACTTTCAACGGAACACTATGACTAGATTTCACCGCTTAACAGAATTGTTGCACAGAAAATTAATTCGTACTTGAGCAACGATGAACATATAAAACGATCCTAAAGCAATGACTCAATCACATTAAAACCAGTAAATTAGAACGATTATCAGAAAAAGGGAGAAGAACATTCCGGAAACCGACGTACCTTATTACTGCCAAGTACACATGTCTCCATTCCATTGTCGCGTCCGGCTGAAAAAATATTTCTCTCTATCATTAAATACCTCCTTTTTACCTTCATTGTCCGAGAATAATCAGAGCCTCTCTTCAAGGGCGATCGAAACCTTTCAGCCCTCCTTCCCTCACCAACACCAGCAATTCTCAGGCGCTAACGTTTGGTCTACGAAAAAACATCTTACAATCTTAGGTATGTGGCTTATGCTCGCAATGCGATAAAGTAGCAATCATGCCTTGGATCGAGTGACTCCACCGAGCGCACGCGTGCTGGTGACGCCAACGCGGTGACAGACGTTGCACGGTAAGCAATGGCTAGCGCCGTTGCTGTACAGTACGCCCTATTGCAATATCTTCGCGAGCACTTGCGGCCTCCTTGAATATTCACCGTCGAGTGATTGCTGATAAGACGCGAGAAGCAGGAATCGTTGGAGAGGCTCACTGCAGTCCACTTCAACTCAGTCACACACCACTTGCAAAGGTTAACTTGAGGAGCACAGATTTCATTCGCAATTTCAGAAAACAACTCCACATCCGCAAATCCACGAGTAGCACAAATAAGCGTTGTCGCGGCTTTTAAGTGTACGACAATGGCGCTACATTCTAATAAAAGTCAGCATTTGATGACTTATCTTATTGTTAGCATTAGGACGTGTTACGTCACGCACACACATGACACGCAACGTGGATTACGGCGTTGCGGCTACTTCAAAGACACGGGTTAGTTGAGCCGTGAAGCAGGCAAGTTCGTACAACTCGTCGTCTGGTCGCACCCTTACCCCCTCCCCTTATTTCGAGGAAATCCTTTATTGTGCTTCATAAACGGTTTTCTTTGCTTTCTTCTCTTTCCATTTTCACCAGCTCGGCATACACAACTCCATTATCTCCCCACCACAAGTTCGATCTAGGATTGTTGCCTTAACCCAGCCATTGTGTCCTTAAAAGTACATATCGTAACACTACCTCGTTCGATGTTCGTTGATTGTCAGCATCCTCAAGATATCTTTGATAAGATGTTGCTTCCAGGGTTTCGGATTATCAGCACACAAACACGATCACAGCCGCAGCGAAGATTTGAATATACATAAATTCAACCGTCTTTTCTGGTTTTCCGAAGTTCAACCTGCACCACTCTGGGCAAAGTATAATAGCTCTATCTTTGCTCCTTTTTAACAACCGACCACTCGTTCCTAACATTACTGTACATTTGAAATGCTGCTATAGTTACCAGTTTTGCAGCTAGGTAGAATCGATGTGTAGGAGCTATTGTTCGTTTCACTCGGCTCAGCGCTACACATGCCAGCGTCATCAGAAGCTACACTGATGCACAATCCGCAAAGGATAACGTTTCACGAGTACGCAATCATGAAACCGATTTCTTTGAAGGATCGTTACACCAGAAAAAACATCAAAACAAGGTCTCCGAATTCACTTGCCTGACCCATAATCCACAAAGAATGAAAAGAACAGAAAACTTGCATTTGTTTTGGTAAAAAAATTCGAAAAAACGAACGGGCTGCTACGCGTTCAAAGTGCCCACGGACGTCTTTCACAAATGCTGGCGACGGGGATGCTTCCACTTGGTTCTTGGAGTGCCTTCACTAGAAACTCTTTCTGGCCTTCTGCTTTATTGCATTCACATCTTACACTTCTACTCCATCCTATTCTATCGATCGATTTGTCTCTACTCTCCGAAATCGCGCGCTTTAACCCGATTCTTTCATTGCGTCGCCTGATACGTAGCCGGCCAAACGCCAACTTCTTTCCATGCCTCGTTTGGCTCCGCCCGAATTACATATCGATTGTCCAGATAGTATAGTTTTTGTACGTTTGTTTCTCTTCGGGAACCAAATCTTCAGCGTGAAACTTTGTGTGCTAATCCCAGAAATCACATCTGACTCATTCAAGTCAAGAAAGAATGCAAGAATTTTACGCGAAGGACTCCTTTAAAATGCCAAGTAATGCGTACACATGAAGCAACCTTGATACACTGCGAAGAATCGTTGTATGGCTAATTCGTAGGCTGTCTACCGTAAATAAACTTCGTTCCCAAGTTCCAGGTGAGTCGCAGCGTCTTAAACACATAGCTTATCGATTTTATCGATGCTGTTGCCGTGGGAACTACTGATTGATTTCGCACAATAGCAGTAGCACAGTGACTAAGGCCTCAAAAAAATCAGTATCACATGTTCTCTTCAATGTCGTTGACTATCTGATGGATCTGTGGGCTAGTCTGCATTTACGGTCCAATTGGGCATGGGAAACGCAGCACATGTCAGTAGAGTACGTAAAAGCACAAGCTCGCGACGATGATGCAAAATCTCGCGACGTGATGATGTGATCATACTCTAAACAAAATTTTCTGAAGATTAATGATAAAGTAACGTGGTAGAAGCCGATTCCCATCGCTCTTCAATCCCTAGACGCCATTCCGATGCCCTTCACTATGCTCGACGCATGAAATGTGCACGACTGTTTCGGAGCGCATCGGTAGGCCCACATACCGACGTAATTCTTCTCTATGCCCAAATATTTTGGGGCCTCTCGCATTACCAGCAAGGGGGCGGGGCATGTGGCGCGGTAGTTCATATAACCAAAGGCAATCAGCGAAACGAAATACAGTCAACCCAACTACGTATACCCAGTGATTTCCCCCCCCCCTCCTGCACAGGTAGGCATTTCTGTAGACAGCAGCAACGATCGCACCCTATGCCGTCCCTTACTGGATGAGGCCCGTATTTTCTTGCCAAACTCACACAATTTCGGTCTAGTACCAGCAAAGCCGTTCGCTGGTGAAATCGAGCAGAGGTAGATGAAACAGATTGTTTGTAAGGAGAGTATAAATAATTTTATGTAGACTTGTGTGCGTAGATCGCCGAACAGAGGGTGATACCTGAAAGAAGAAGATGAAATGAGGAATGTTCATATCAATTCCAGTTTTCTTTTCAGAATATCTTTCTGTGTAAACCTTCCAACCTAAATGACACTGTTCTGCAATTCGTGCACTCGAAGTTCTGCAGACAACCTGAAACTGCTGTACCTCGTTTCAGTGGGACCAATACTTTCACTATGCTTCCCACTATGTTCCCATAGTCTCGTCGGTCGTTTTGCAAATTTATTCACGCCAGGGTCATCTGCAGCAATATCCAACCCTGGGGATGAATATGGGTCGTTACTGCCTCCATTCACATCCCAGGCGCGGCGTGCCATTTGCAGCCTTGTAGTTTGCGAATGATGCATTCATAGTTTTCGCACTATGTCAGACTCGAGCAATCTTCTGTCATACATATCTTTTTCATCGTCGCGCGCTATCCTAATCTCCGTAGTCGCAAACTATGAAAGCGGCCAAACATGCATATTTCTGTGTATTTGTTTGTAGAATTTGTCGCACTACTCCAGTGTCGGGTACCCAACAAGAGACTCGTGGCACGGCACGAAGGCAGTGTCGACAAGTCGACGATACTTCAAGTGATATATTTGGATGATTGAATCTGTTGTTTTTGATTGATTTAAATATGATGTGCATTACATTTTTCTTATGACTCATCGTTTCATGTAACTTTTTGAGATGTTGTGGAAATTCTAGCTCGTGGGTGCCGATTATGTTGTTAGATTCTTAAGAGATATGCTAGCCATAC
>MU868582.1:8908-44167 GCA_036418205.1 Ostertagia ostertagi
ATGCATCCCCCAACACACAATTCGACCCCCCAATCATCAACCATCTCCCACCGCTCTACCTCCTCTTCTACAGATTGATCTAACCGGTTGACACAGCCCACCTCCTAAAACTACCCGAACGAATACTCACCCACTTTTCCCCAAAAAGCCCTCGGACGATGAGAACGGGATACACACCACTGAAACACAACTTTTTCACCACTGTATCTCTCCGCCCCGCCCGCTAAACGACCAAGCGTAACACACAATCTTGTCAAACGCGGACCCCCTCTTCCCCTCAAACACAAACGCGACCCTCCCCTTCGAAACAGTACAATGACCCTGAGCTATACTAGGCCTCCTTAGCTGTACATAATGCGGTGAGACTTCAGAAGGTGGACGCCACCAGCGGCCGCTTGCTTATGACATCGAATATTTTGCCCGTCAAAACTTCTAACAACGCACCCTGTCAACTTTCACCACTTACTGCTCCTTTCTCTAAATTTACCATTTCCCAAACTAAATTCTGTACAATCTTATGACCTAGAATTTCCAATCTAAGCGATCTCTCACACTACACGAGGATTGACCTTATTAATGATTACTCTGCCATGAGGCACAAATTAGAATCTCCTCCTTCTGTCTTCCTCGGTGTGAGCCTGACTGACACACTCATCCAGGCCAGTGTGCACATAACTGTGGAGAGTGGCCAATTCATACCAGGAGAACTTTCCTACAAAGCTCCTACTGAGTCGACATTGGGTCTTAATCATCGGATATACCCAGACTACGGAGATAAGGAGGGCACGGAAGACGGAGTGGCAGAGCTATCCCAAATCGGTAGAGAATTTTCAAAAATAATAACAATCTTCTAATACAGAGAAATGAATAGTTGGGTGTGTATATTGCTCTGAAACTGACACAACCCCTTCAAACCCACCCAAACTCACAAAAACCAGACTCCACCAAGCAAACAGAACACTAGACCAAGCTTGGGAACGACAAGACTTAATTCCACGGGGGGAGTGGAATTGTAGCAGCTCGCTCACCACGATTCTCTCTTTTTCTTCAATAGTTTCTTGAATTTCTGGCGTCTGCGTGAATGACGAGTTACGCTTCCCACCCCCCCCCCCCTGTCCAAATCGATTGACAAATACCTACAATATAAGGAAATTCTATGAAAGTTATAAGATCATTATACAAAATAATAAGAATTACAATAAAAAAATTACGCCAACCGCCTCATAGCATACACGAGTAAACTAATCAATCGACCCGTCTCCCGTCCTCTACCACCCTTTCCCGCCTTGGCCGCACGGCCGGTCAACACCCGGGCGGCTATCGACAACCCTCGCTGACGTGGTCTACTACATAAGGCCTAGTTAACATAAATCTACAACTAAACAATCTCTGCCAAATAAGTTAGCATGTCAATTCTATCAAAACTTAAAATTTTTCCTACCTATTGCATACCGAGTGTGGTACACCAGGTACGGCACCACATACCGTCAATAAAAGTCCAAGTCCAACCGACCCGGACCTCCGGCATTCAATCCTTTAACATCATAAGACCAGCAATATTGAACAGAAGATGAGTGTTGATGTTAAGTCCATAGGTAATGGCACACATATGAACGGGATGCCCTCCTTGTATTACCATGTTCAGTAGCTTTCTTCAGCCCTATGGAAAACAACTGTACTTACAAATCTACAGTAAACTGCAGTCTTCACAGGTGTATTAGTCGCTAACCTTTGGCTGGTAACCAAGTTTCTTAACAAAATACCAACGCCAAGTGATGTACCGGTAAACAAACGCCATTCCCACCGTGCACACGCTCCGGGTCGAACCGATCGAATCTTCCCAGCCAACAAGCCTCTACACTCTACGGCCGTCAACTGAAACCAATATTCAAATGGCAAGTTCAAATACCCCAGGCAATCAAACGCTGACATTGCTACATAAGAACGAAGCCATCGGCATATCCGAATAAATTATGGATATCGAAAGCTTCACACTCATCTTAAGGTATGCAGAATAAAATTGGCACATCTTATTCTCTTTGGATTTTTTTTTTTATTTCCTCTTGGATTTCTCGTAACCATTCATTATTATTCGAACCATCTGACCGGAAAAAAATGAAAATCTCAAGAGAGCCGCGCAAATCTTTGTTGATTACTTAATAATACTATTACTTTCCACGGAAATTCTTAGGTATTTGTAAAATCTTTGCCCTAATTATCCCTTCCCTGTAATGATATGAGCCCATGACTCTGACCCTGTTCTAATATTTTGTACTATTCATGCCTTCTCTTACCTGCTCAATTCGGATGCGCCACGAATTCCACGAGTATACATAATCATATGACCAAAAAGGAAACTCACGCAGAATACCTTTGCCACACATGAATTATTGATAATTATTATTTCTTCAAACCTAATATATTACAAATCATATATAACATGTGTTGATCCAGTCGGAACGCATCACGGAGTGAGGAGAATGACGAGAAAAAGGATACAATGGACAGGATGATGAATATTGAAGCAAACAGACAATCTCCCCTTTTTCCCCATGAGACTATAGCCGCCATCCGTGTAGTGACGTATATGGTATCATACCCGTATATTATACACACAATACACATACTATGTAAGAAAAATAAGCTGATTTATTAGAACACTTCGCAGAAAGACACCCGATAATGTCAATTACTTAAACGCTTTTACAGAAACTGATGCTTGACATCGTACAATACAGAATGAACACATCTAACAACACATTTCAAATGGCCGAAATCTCGGACAGTATTGGCATTATCACTTAACGCTTCTGTCCCACCTTATAATATAGCCTGTGGGACCAGCTTTATTTTCGGCGCATTTATGACACAAACGATCAAAATCGTGCAACAATTGGAACATAATATGGATAAGTGTCTCGAGATCGCCCTAAACACTTTCTAAATTTTCGAACTTGAAGCAGTAACACGATTATCGTTTTGGTGACTTACTGGAGCGTGATTGGTGGAAGCTCTGAATCATAAATACCACGCGCTACCTCCCTAGAATAGTTTCCTCATGACGTTCGTCACCAAACCCCCATCCTCTAGCTCTCCCACGCCTGATCCTGCAATAGCCAAAAATTCGCATTCGAGCCGCTCCGGCAAAGAACTACTCTATAATATATGATATGTATAAATATCACTATTTAATAATAACGATATGGAGCCAAACATGCATGAAAGCAAAAGATACATACGTTGGCAATACAACCATTGTGTCTTAAAGTGGACGATCACTAACCGAGGTGAATGTGAGATCTGACATAAAAGTTGATGAGACGCGTTAATCGATAATTGCCACTACATGATTGTTATATAAGGCAAGCATGAATCCTATGGAGATCTCGACAGGATAGACTTAAGATGCGAGAATAATACTCGGAAGTGCACGTGTGTTCGCGGCAAGGAACGCTCAGAAGAAGCAGCCTGAACCAAAGAAAAATCGTAGATACATTACACACAACTGAAAAACTCATTATGGGAGCGACAAATGTGCCCTATTTTATTCTTTCAATTGTCACAATCCTTGAGTGAACGTACTTCGAATCTCTAAGCAAAAACTTCCGGAACACACCAAAATTTTCGGATGATACCTCCATTAAGCGCAGTCTAGCATATGCCCTGTCCAAAGAGAATCCTTTAAGCACATCCGCTATAAAAAAAATTGGATATTCCTCGACTAAATAGATGATCGATCTCCATCAGCATGAAAAAAAACAAAGAAAACTACAAGCCACCAAAATCAGTCTTCTTTAGTGATCTCTACGAGAGAAAACACTACTCCACAATGTCCTTAGGAGAGACCGTCAATCGAGGGATCGGCGCAGAACCCACATGCATAGCGACAGTAGAAGGCCCGATCAGCTCTGGAATATGACGACTTATCAATCTCGCCCCTATCGCGCATTGCCAGCCAACATCCGGTCAGGATCACAACCGCTTACTTCTACCTCTATCTGCCCATTCATAAGGAAATGAATCTTAACAACTAATCGCAAAGTTGTACTCAGACTGATATGTCGACACTATAAGCCAATCATTGCCTCCTATCGCACAACCATTCTATCAACATCGTCAACATATTTTCCTCCACAAATGTATAATCGCGACTTCTCATTATACATATATATATTCATAAAACCGCAAAAGCCATATTCTAATTTAACTTAATCACAACGTACGTATCCGCACTCAGAACTTCTACGTCGGGCAACACTGATCCCATGACTCATATCGGCGACACCGTCAAATAGCAATAACGCAAAATACAGTTATTTAGTTCGAAGACGACAGAACATTTATGTGGACAGAAAATGGTCAATAATTGCATTCCGCACCAGTACAAACATCCACAATCACCGTTACTGGAGCTTCCATTATGAGCTTTATCCGCCACGCACTGATGCTCTGGGTCAATTCCCACCGCTAGGCTACGATTCCTGATTCGCCCAAGTTTCGGACCGCCTACTCCTACATCACCTATACCATTTAATGCGGGGAAGAAACTCCTTTTACACGGGTCAATGCTGTCAAAAAACGCATTAAAATCAGCATCCGTCAGATCAATTTTTGACACTAGTTGAAATCGCAAATTCGTTCCGGTGTCGAAAACTGGTATTCCATTCGACACTATCACACATCTCAAATCGATCAATACATACCATTCATAATAGCTACGGAAAAAGAAAGTATGAAAAAACCAAGTTTATCAGTGCACTTCGCGCATCTCAGCACCTCCTCGGCCAGCGAACAATCTACCTGACTGATCTACACTACCCGTCGCTGACGTACCATCGACTTATCATAAACAGTATCCATCAGCAGTCTGGACAGGGGTGAAATTCGGGATAAGTCAAGCGTCGCGTTGCCGACTCGAAATTTTCATACCTTCTACTCTTGAGAATTTCCCGACCATGTAACCGACACCATCTCATAAAAGAGGTCTTCAACCCCTAACTCCACCACCACGCTAATTTCTATTGTACTATAGACCAGAATAAATTCCTCCCGAAATTCTTTCAAAATCACCAATAGGGAGAGCGGGGAGACTGGACGATGTTAAGCTAGGCACAGAAAGCTTCCCAGGCTCATTCCAGGCATTTGAAACCTTCGAAGCTGTCATAAGAAAAATTGGTCGCCAAAAACCTCCGTTATCCACTGCAAAACACCCCTCGCTTCATCAACACCTTCGGATCCTTCTCTGGAAATCAAAAACACGCTCCCTTCCCCCCCCACAACCTCCCTCCCCGCGAATTTTCAGTGGACGTTGCACATTGAACATTAACTGGCTCCTATCGCTATTAGAGGGACCATGCCTTCAGACCACTAGAGGGTAGGAACTCCGTGGAAAATGAAAAATAGCTCATACTTCGACACTCCACCCCTGTATTAAGGGGACCCAATTCAACAAAAAATGACTTATGTTTTACACGCGTTCCGAATACATTGCCCACAACGTCCGCTGCTCATAGCGCCTTCTAACTCTTCTTAGCCGGATTCAAAATAAAGGCATAAACGAACAAGAGAAAAAGCTAATTACCATCAGAAACGAGCTCTTTCCCGTGCTCGTTTCATCAACCGAATCAAAATTCATAATTCGTTTCACTTGTTCTGCATCCGCTCATTGCTGAAGCAACAATTACTACAGACACGATTATTTAATATAATTGAAACAAAATACTAAACAAGAGTGAACCTAAAAAATATGAAAGTACTTAAAGCGATGAGTCACTTTGCTGGCTGCCATGTAGAATCGAATTCACCAATGCTTTATTACAACCCAAACATGACACATAGCAATTGGGCAAATCTCCAAAACATCAACCCAACACTCACTCATTTATTGCTGTTAGACCATTCTTTCTAGCCTATTACCACACCTTTCTGCAAAAAATCTGTTCAAGGCAAAATATGTAACGAGGGAGAGGATTTGTTTCGAACAAAATTTACTCCTTCAGTGAAAATATGTCCCAACCAAGGCCACAACTGCTCATATCAAAAGCTGTATGAAGAAGACCCAGCGCTGCGAGGACAGCGAAAACCCGATAGATACCGTAAGGCGGAGGCGCAAATGCACGTATGTCCATAGGTAAGATGACAAACAGGCACTCGCGACGCAGCCATAGCCGCGCTGCTGCCATCCTTTTACTATCGCGGCATACGTGAGCGTGCCCGCCGCCTACCTAGCGTACCTCTCTCCCTCTCTCCATTCGCTGTATCTTCTTCGTCTATCAAGCCACACAAGGAAAGTTCAGTTTTATAGGTCTTTTCGCCTCACTCGCTTTCCCCATCTCCAACTCGTTGTTAATCTATAGCCACCAGTTAGATCCCGCTGGTGCTTATAGCACGAATAAACACTAGGACCCCCGCTTGACGTTCTGATGACACAACGCAGTAATGACTAACTATCACAAAATCTTCTGTCAAAAATGAAACTGTAGCCAATACTACTCACTTCCTCAAATAGTATTCAAACCTCGCGATTGTTAACGATCCCGTTACTCCGTCCTTCACGCTCTTCAAACGCTCGAAATGCCAGCACCTGACATCAGTCTATTCCCAATCAAAAATCAGCGCTACATTATAAGTTCTTTTGCCGGTCAGAAATCAGCTGTTGCTTGTCAGCCTTCTCTAATAAACACCGAAATTCAACATAGAAAACAGAACACACTGTCAAACACACACGAAATACTCAGAGGCATGGGAGACGCAGAAAAAAGTCTCGGGGCTGCCCTCTCAACGCTTATTCGCGGCATTCGCGAACCAAAACAGATAAGTAAAAAATATCTAAGCTTCAAAACGAAGCTCCAACTACATGCGAAATCTCATTCATGCAACAACCCTCATTCAAAATTAGCCACATGGTTCCAATAGTAAGATTCTTTCGGTACAGAAATCTAATTTTTAACCTATTAAAAGATTAAGTTTTAGTAATTCTATAGTAACACACCATTCGTGGTCCATGTGTACGGTAGGTCAAACGTTACGGGTTCCCGCCCGAAAACCGCTGTATATGCTCGAATGCCGTCGTACGTCGCTTCATGTTGCACGTCCGCAACAACGGGTCAGCCTCGAGCGGACCGGAGCTGAATAACGCGAC
This sequence comes from Ostertagia ostertagi, assembly GCA_036418205.1. Taxonomy (NCBI): domain Eukaryota; kingdom Metazoa; phylum Nematoda; class Chromadorea; order Rhabditida; family Trichostrongylidae; genus Ostertagia; species Ostertagia ostertagi. Next base: position 16,050 of record MU868582.1, read on the forward strand.
TACCGCGGTAAAGAGAAACTGTCTGTATTACAAACATACGCTCACATGACGCATACACCAAAGCCATCCAGAACCAAATACTCCGCAATTGCATATTAGCAGCGTACGCGGTACGCGACGCTGTGCGCCACCCGCCCAAAACGCGTTATGTGCTACAAAACCGTTCTCCGCCCAAATCATCGACTTTCAACAGTTCCCAAGCCAAGTTTCACAAACACTTCGCCGCGCACTCACCGCGTGTCAGTGAGGCAAGAATATACTACATGATGATTGGTTACTGTCTTCTTTTAATCTGCAATAGTTTACCAACTATAAGTATTCCTATGATTTATGCTTCAGGATCATTTCCCCAATTTGTTTAAACGAGGTGGAGAACTTTGAGTCTAAAAAGAACTGTATTTCTGTCATTGATCCAAGCTTTTCTATCGCACCATCTGGAATGTACATGCGGAACCAGGAAACTGAATGCGAAAACACAAAAAATAGTTTTGATCTCGAAAACCAATATTATTTTATTGGTATGTACTTTGAAATTTTCTGCAGTACTCTTGCTTTTGTTCATGGGTGCTTCCGTATTGGTAGTATTGTTCCAATTAAGCGCCACTCACAGCAGCATGGCAGTTTCTAATGTTCTGAAACCGATCGCTAAATTCCTACTCCGCTCAAATTTTCTCTTCAAAACTAGAGGGAGTGGTGAGGAAGGGATCGGTAGTGTGAACATGGTTCATATCTCGGAAGCCAATACGGTTTCATTGTCACAAACTCTCCTCGTATTTTATGATCTCCTTACACACTGTTCCACTTGTTCGTGGGAGGGAATGGTGAGCGGGAGGTGTTGATATGTGTTAAAAAAGGCAAGTGCTCTAATTTTACCTATTTCACGCCTCTCTACAAAATTTCCACAATGTTGGTGCAATTCCATCAGAAACACCCCTCTCTTCGGAACACGATCTCCTCGTTGTTCTCGACTCCCTTCAAACTAAGTCAACTTATGTCAATCCCAAATAATGACACGACCCTACTCCCAAAAGTCACACATACGATTCCCTGTCTGCTTCGGCCAGACGCACGATTGTCTGTGGCTCCATTCACTACCGGATCTATGAGTAGTTATGTTGCAGTGGCAACATTTACTGATGGAAGCTTCTGTTTGTCTTTGTTAAATAAATTCGGGAATAACCGGAAGGCTAAGCTTCTTGGACACTCTGATATTTTGTGCTGCCGCGGGGCTTAATTCATTAATTACCTCGTGAACTTATTGAATGGAAGAGCGGGATAATTAAGCTCATTTCAATGGATTTAAAATATAGATGACTTGAGTTTTTCACTCCAATTCTAGGAAAATAGTTCCAGTGTGTTGTTTCAAACAAGTAATCATCGAGCATACATGATTACGTATCATGATGTTGATAATCAATCTACTGCTCGACGAAAGTCAGGAAGAGGTCAGCGGTCAGCGTCAGCAATTAATTGAGGCCACCTCACAGGCAGGTCTGAGGAGGGCGAGGTACATTACAGTAACCTCTTAATTGGCCTACCGTATACAGTTATATTCTAAGTTCACACACCCGATCAGCGTGCTCCCTCGCGGGTTTTATCTTCTTTGGTCGCCCCGTCTCGCCATCGTATCACATCCAACCTTTGTGGGGTAATGCCCTAAGCTAGCGTTCCCGATGATTTCTCCTGTTCTCCTTACCACCTTCAGCTCATTCCGCAGCTCAGCCATCACTTCGAAGCGTCCATGTGTACCAGTTATATCCCGGGACTTGTTTTTAATCTTTGATCGCTCTCCAAACCTTGGCGTAGGTGTTTTGCCATGTGCTCCTATTACTTGCTCTGATGTGCCCTTATATCTGATAAGCTGTCTCACCGATAACCGACTTCCTGTTACACTTGTATGGTCATTATTTGTCACGGCTGACTATACTATGTGCCATTGCAATAATGCGTGTAATTCTTGACTTTTCCTCCTTACATCCTTTACCGTCCACTTATCACTCAGTGTCACTTATTTTCCGGCGCCCCTTATAATTTTTTATTTAACGCCTGCTATCGCTCGCTCTTTGTGTCTACGTCCCACACTACATACACAACACGCATGAGTGCGAGGATTTTACCGTAAATGCAGACAAAGTAAAGTTCGTAGAACCTCACTCTCCAACGTCCCTAATCAGCACTCATCACTATCACTTCTTCACCCTCAACAAATACGCTCCCGTCCCAACACCTACCTCACTTGTTGAACTGTTGCTGTACCACGCGCTATGAATTTCGAAGCATTCGCAATCTAACGCCTCTTATCAGCTCTTATCAGTTGTTATCACATTTTGACCCTCAGCAACAATGACTCCATCCCACTCCTGCTCATACGCAGGCGATAGCGCTCCATCGCGGCAGCAAAACGTGCTACAAATTTCGTGACAAACAGATGCGTACAAACGTGAAGGCATAATTAACGACTCCAATATATTAGGTTGTCCCATAATTAGTGAATCACTTTACATTTATCGTTATTAAAAATCCAAGAAAATTGGTGAAGGCGTGAAACATGTTTTGCGAAGTAGCATCCACATCGTCCTACTGGAGCAATTACTCAGCCCATTTCCATGCTGCCTTCCGTGGCTGACATTTCAATTTTTCTGGAACCTATTTTTGAGCTCCCTTCTTAATCACTTCTGATTAAGATCTTTCAAACGCCCAACAATATAGAGAACCGACCAGCAGATAGGCAAGGGCACGCTCCCTCATTCTACGGTCTGCTTGTAGATCACTCTATCGAGAGGTTGGCTTTTTTAGTTGAAGATGACCCCACTCCAACTACCCCTCAACTGGCAATCTCAGTGCTATACCCAGCGCCACTAAGCGTGAATATGGACTAACTAGCCGCCTTTTGCTAGAGCATGCCCGACTTATTAAAATAATGGATGTAGACATTTACGTAGAGTTGTAACGATTTAAAATATTTAATTTGTATCTCGTGTGCTTTGAGCTCGAAACAGCTCCGCACACGATCTGACATCGTCATGTTCCTTCTGATCTTCCTTAGTCCTTACAGTGATCATCCAGCTTATCACCAGGGGTTCTGCGACTGCGTGAAGTGATACTAGCAAAATCTCGAGGAGCAGTTAGCCCAGCGTGACACGATTCCGGGGAGTTCGTGATCAGCAAAGCCGAACCTCAACTCTGGGTCCGACCCTTCAGCGTATATGGTGGAGCACCGAGAGTGACCATTGCGCTGGGAACCGCCTCCTAGTAATACTGGGAGTCATGAAGGATGATCAACATCTACAGCCGCAATGGCGGCGACATTTCAATTTGAAGTAAAGCAAGACAAATGTGCTTTTGCCTGAGGTCGTTCGACCACTTGCGGAGAATATTCATCAAAACATTAAACTCTCAAGCTAGCGATTCTTCCACTCGCTCTGTGTGGCCCTATCCTCGTGCCAACAATAGACAACTCAGTTTGACCTCTAGCGCTCTTCCCCAGGGAGGAATTTTGCGCTAAGTGACATGACCTCAAACTCTACTTCCGATCTTTCTTCGATCAATAGCTCCTGGATTTCTAGAGATAAGACACCGACAAAATTTCCCTGTATAGGCAATACATTGTAGATGACAGGGATGTATGTTTGAATGAGCAGAAACTCCATATGAAAAAGGAAAAAATCGAATTCAAAAATACCCGAAGTGATTCACTAATTATGGGACAACCGTTGGCTATTAGGATGGTTTCACTATCATAGATGCGAGCGTCAACGAAGAACAAGGTTAAAGTTTGCGAGTTGCGATTTAATTAGGGCTTCGAATATGGTAACGCAAAAAATCAATTTTGACATGTTTTTTATTGTCAACTGCTGTTTTTGGTCGCAATTTACCTCGTGGAAGTTTCACAAAGTGCTGGGTTGTGAACAAAACTATGGTAAGTATACCATGAAAAGCTGAATTAGAATGTAATGGTGCCCCGGCAGCGTAACTGACAGCGCACTTGGCCGGAAAGCGGAACGGGTTCGAGTCCCGTTGGGGTCGAAAGTTTTATCACAACTCAGCATTCTTGTGAAACAACAGGTTAACTTCAAAACAATTCAAGAATTCCAAGGGCAAAGAAACCCTGAGAGTCAAAGGGATTCGAAAAGCCAAACAATCCCACTGTAAATTACGGGCCCTTATGCATTTGCGTTGTATTTCGTACAATTTTTCTGTTTAACGATTATCAGATCTCTATTCAGATATCGATACAAGCATTCTATGTGGGCCTAGTCCTTGTCATTGCTGGTACACTCGCTCGACTAGCTAGCGGATTTGCTATTGTAGCTTGCTCTCCTTTGAATGTTGGCGAGCAATTCATAGTTGTTTGGTCACTTGTTCCGAAAGCAACAGTCCAGGTAGACTTTCAACAGAATTGTTCCGTAAATTTGCACCTAATTCTGTGGATTCAGGCTGCACTCGGGCCGAACCTCTTTGCGCTGGCTGAGAAGTTTCCTCGATTCGAAAACGAGGCATCATTCGTACGGTTTTGCGTGTTTAAAATAAGATGAATACCCTCGTCATAACAAATATTTTCGGAAGAATAAGAATCAGTGTGAAAGTCAAAAGAAGTAGCACGCAATACCCTCGCGCGAATTTTGTGGTCAATCTTCGTAAGAGTGCTACCGAGTAGTTTGCCATCAGGACAAAGAAGCTAGAGATACCAGTGAGCAGAGGGGGCTAGTAAGTGCCGGGGTCCGCAATGATCAGGCCGGCGGTAGCCTGTTCGATTCGGAGAGTGGATGGAAATAGCGATTCGTGCCGGGTGCCGCTGGATGTCGAGTACACGGCGCGTCCCTGATGTAGTCGCTGTAAACAGGAAGATCTGTACTACAGAATACTATTCAAATGACTTAGTGTGTGAATGGCCCCATTAAGGATTTTTGTTAATGTTTCGCCTAGAGATTCTCTTTCGCTGCGTTGTCAGTGCTTAAGCAAACTCTTTATAAATAGAGTGGCCTGAGCCAGATGTTGAGGGCTTAGCCTATCGATACCAGTCCAGCAGCGCAAGCGGCGCGGAATAACCTTGCAGCTGCGTCTATGTATTAGGCGTTTCAGGAAAACCGTCGTTTTCCGATCCCGAATTTTAAATGCATGTATGTCGACATAAACCCTTTCAAGCTGATTAAAAAACTATTTGAATACGCGAGCCTTTCTCTACAGGAAACCATTCTACTGGAAGCGCTTGTTCAGAATGCTGGAGCTGTTGAGGCGATAACTGAGGGAAGGTAGATTTGGCATTACGTTGGGTTTTGATGCTTTTCTCTTCAAGGAAGCTATCGAGATCGTCAGAAGTGTGACAGTAGATAGACCAAAGGTCTACTAAGTAAGCTGTTCGCAGAATCACTCTGAAGTCCAGCTGGTCCTACTTGTGAAGGGTTGGCGGTGCGATGTACGTCTAGGACACCTTTCAGATATCTGTCCACCTCTTTATGGACTGGAATGCTGGACACATGTCTTGGAGATTTTGCTGAATTTTGGCGTAATGTTAAGTCTGCTTTTCCACTGAAACACTTCATGGTTATGCGGAAGAACCAGGCCAGCAGTCGACCCTATGAAAGTTGCCATAACCCTCCTTCAGCACAGTTTAGGTTTCGCACAGGCTGCGCTCGCATTGCGCAATTCCTGTTGTCGCTTCAGCAATGCCTTTCCAAGTTTAGTCGACAGTCGTTACCACTGGTAATGGAATGCTTAAAACGACAGCTTTCAGCCTTCTTTTTCTTCAGACGAAACCACTTGATTCTCGCTGGCCCGCACCTTTTGGTAGTTTCGGTTTCGGCGGAGCGATATTTAGCATATAAATTGGTGATCGGTTTGGCATGGCGACCGTTTCATAAATTACTGTTTTCGCGTTTGCTACGAGCCCTCGTTCGCGTCGCCTGACAAGTACGGAATCAATTTCTGTTCTGGCTTCACTATATACATATTCGAGAACGCGCCTTACATCTTATCACTAAGGTGATAAGATGTGAGGCGCGTTCTCGAAATTTCGTGTTGACAATAGCGAGGTCGTGCGAGTCTGCACACTAAAGAACCCGCTCGATATCATTTTTACGTGACCCAAAACCACCGTGAATTTGTAACCGTCTTTCGTAGCGCCAACGTGCCCATTGCGGCAAGCTACAACCATTATAGCTTCTTGTGGCGGTATCTCACCTGTCTTCGAGCAGGCTCCAAAACTTGTCCTTGCTCGGAGCTTCCAGTCTGCGGAGCGCACGTAGAGAAGAAATGGTATTCTCTTGTTTGATGACGACAATGATCTTCATTAGGCTCTCGTCGGAGCGTTCCACGCTTACTATCGAATCACGAAAGCGCTTAGAGACAATCATTCCGACCCCAGTGGTGGTTCTTTAAGCGCTTAGAGACAATCATTCCGACCCCAGTGGTGGTTCTTTGACCGCCGTAGAGAGCGGCTTTGAAACCGCGGCCAATGTCCCTCGCATTGCAGCAGGACCACCTCATTTCCAGCACGGCCTAGAAGTCTCTTCGTTGGCGCTTAAGTGCTTCTGCCAGTTCGCAGGAGCGGCCCATCAACGTGCCAATATCTAAGGTTGGACTACCCTAGTTTCCTCCCAATGCCGTCCTTGCACCGGAGATCCACCGGAGATACTTTCGCACTCGCCGGGATTTGCGATTGTGCAGTCCCCGTGACAGTCACGCGCCACCTCCTGAAGCGTTTCGTAATATAATTCAATACCTTAAGTTTTCTTTCTTCTCGCGAAGGGCGAGTATATACAGTAGTGGCCAGAATTTTATTACCAAACGGTTTTTTCACGATTTCTCTTCAAAATCACTTGATCGTCTCGAAATTTCTACAGTTATTAATTAATTGTTTTCTGATCCATAAAAATATCAACCCTCAGGTGAAAACAGGTTTGAAAAATTACGGATTTTTCAAATTCATTGAAGACATGTCAAAGATCACGTAATCCGTCTATTTGAATAAAATAGCGTTCAGCCAAACAGAACAATCAAATAAACAATGACTACCATAAGCAGGTCTAGCACATTGTCCAGAACTCTCTAAAGTTCTAAGTACATAAACTGAGTTAAAATGGGGTTGCAATTAATGAACTCGCTCTCTAGTGGGGTCTCTCTCTGTAGTCGCTTATTACTACTACTTAAACTATTACTTAAACTTATTTTTGATCTAGCGTATAATATACAATGAAATTGCCCCAAATTCACAAATCGTATACAGTATCAAATGAGCATGATTACGATGAGCAACTTGATTTCCCAAAACGAGAAAAATTTGGAAAAATTCTCATTTGGAAAAGTACGAATTTTTATAAGAAATGGCGCGTCAAAGGTTTGGAAGCTTCTCAATCCGAAAGCAAATTCCCCAAAATAGCTTTCGAATTCACATGATAAATTAGTTATCCGATGAGTAGCTGTGAAGTTCTATGTCAGCGTCGCTTTTATTGACATGAGCTATTATAAACTAATAGAACTTTTAAGTGTAAACCTACATATTGCGAACTAAATCACATTGTTTGGAGGGATTCTTGACTGGAATTTGGGTTCACACGTTGAAGACATCGCGCGTTTTTTGCACCGCGTGGGACGAGGGCGCCGTCACACCTCTCACCCGTAAATTTCGAACGATAATCTTGGGAAGCTTCGAAGGTACGGAGCCATTTCAGCAATATCGAATACGCAGGAAGTACGAAAATATAGTAGCAAAATTCCGATCAAAAGACGTGAAATGTTAAGGAAAATTGGAACTCAAGTCCTTTTCTTTGTAGTGGACGCTAAAACTATTTTCGGTGTGGATGTGTCGAGTGAAATATATCTTTCTATCCCTTTAAGTTTGTATTTACTTTTACTACCTTTTCCCACTGGGATTGTTTTGTATTTGTCGTGGAAGTGGAGATGCTGAATAATGCCCTAGTAGCGAAAAAAAAGTAAAGAAATCCGTCTAAAACGCGCAAAATGAGACCACTTTCACTGCCCGTTGACCTCCGATAATGGGCGAGCTGGCAACCAACTAAGAGGTCGTCGGCACTTGTTAAGCCATAGCTACCAGAGATCAATTATACCACCAGAGATCACACCTTGATTGATAAAGCATCCCATGAGAAGGTTATTGGATACGCGCTCGAATTGGCATACCTTATCAAAATGATAATCGAACAGTGATCTGCTGAGGGGCGGAGCACAGGCCGTGGCGGAGCTCAGAAAGGATTGGCAGCCCCAGAGCGCTGCAACGAGCGCACCTTCGGTCACGAAAAGACCGCATCTTGATTCCTTTGGGCTCTAGCTACTGCTTGAAGTGGTGCTCGTTCTTCTATGCTGCACATAGACTTTATCGCAATTTCTCGCTTTGAAAAACTTTTGCTAAACAGGAGCATATTTGATCACACCATGACTCATGTCGTTTACAGTCATGTTATGTTGTTATCCATGGAATAGAGGCAAGCAAATTAGGAAGAATCCCCACATACGCCTGAAAAAGGGATGACAAGGGTGAGACGTGCAACCGCGTCTCAATGTCGTCAATGTGTTAAGCAACATGCCAGCTCTTCCGTGGAATGTAGAACTCATAGAGTTTAGACCTTGATACGGTCGCTTCATAACCCCTTCTTTTTCTGAGTTCAGGAAGGAAGCAGTGAGGATGTAAGCCTGCATTGGATCGTTTCCACGATAGAAAGCCCAATTTTTTTCGGCTACTTCTGGCTATCGAAGGGAAGCATTGTATTCTACAGTCTATACTTACACATAGCTCAACCCATGTTTCGCTAGATACATAGAACTGGGAAATTGCCGAATGCCCATCTTCATCCATGACAGTACTTCCACTATTTGTGACTGCTGGAATCTTATACTCAAAGTGAAGTTTACATTCGACAGAACACTTTACAGGGCCACAACATCATTTTTAGTGAGACAGGAATCCAATGAGGACAAAGTTTTACCTCTCGTCTCCCGTCCATGTTAGCCGTTAGTGTGCGGAAGCCAGTTAGGCCGTCCTGCTCTCGAAGCCCAGCAATGGCTTCTTGTTGAGACATCACCCGTAATATTCACCAGGTCGCGGCCGATGTTGTGTTGCACTTGGACTTTCATATGATTAGGAAAAACCAGCAAAAATTTTCGTTAGTTGGGGATGTCGGGACTATGGTGCCAAACACCCTTCGAGTATCTAAGGAGGGCCAATTTACTTGTGAGGGTACTTTTTTGTGGATCATCATTCTCCTTGTGCTTACTCGACTCCAGTAACATTTGTATGCTAGAAACATTCGATAATGTTGCTTCCGAAGAAACGGAACTACTAGGAAACAATCTCAACTTGGTATTACGGATTGTAGGGCCTAAAAAAGGACCTCCTATGGAAAAACCGCTTCCTTTGCATATGAATTGGTTTTGAAATTACACATTACTCAATGGTTAAACAATAAGTAACAGAAACAAATGAACATTGAAGAGTAGGAATAATAGTGATGAGGAAAACAAAAGGTTGCCAAACTCTTGACACGCCATTACTTAAAAAAAACTTATTTTTCCAATATGGTTATAAATTTCTGGAAATTATTTTTCCCATCGTACCCTGGACTTGATTTTGTATGAAAGGTCTAAATTTGAGACAATTTCGTTATGTGTCGGCCGCGCTAGATCAAAAATAAAAAAGTTTCCAAACTTTTGATCGCTACTGTACGTAAAAAGCAAATACAGTAGCGGTCGAAAGTATTCGCCGCAACGATTTTTAGTGCATTATTTTTTTCCGTTAGCGACCCCTTTCAAAGAGTGATATGCAGTGTTCCCTAGTGTTTTTATATCCTCAAGTCTTGAAGAATTGGATATTCAAAAGAAACAAAATTTTTGGGGTTACCATTGATTTTTTTTCTGGCAAAAAAAAAGAGAAGCACGAAGAACCGTTCCGGCGAACGCTTTTGACCGCTGCTGTATGAATATTAAAGACTTCAACCTCCGAGAATTTAGCGATCATACTATACTGCATGTCCCAAAAGTATAGGCTCACCCCATTTGTCGTCAACATCTCTGAACGAACGAACGATTTCATTTTGAATTGTTATCAGCAATAGCTCAGGAGACCATTGTTGACATATATGAGTAGGTTTAAAATGAACAAGTATATATTTTTAATTGTTCTTGAAAACATGATGTGTCGAAAGTACAGTATCATCTAAACTTGAGACAATGGGATGTAAAGCGAGGGAAACAGGTTTAGTCACTCGGCGCTTCAAAATGAAATAAAGGTCTCAGAATCCGGAAAACATACGTATCAGATCATCTAGTGGATCAGATCAAGCACGTGGCGTATTCAAATCCTTCTTTTTGTGGGGTTACAGGTTGCTGAAATGGGATTATGTACGCATCAAATACGAACATTAACTTCACCACCTTCACCTTCACGAAACACGAGGGCATGGCGCATCCCGAAATCAAACTTTTTGCAAATATTGTAGTAGCTTGTTGTAGCGCTTGACAGGCCGAGTTCAACATCATTTTTGCATCTAGAATCGCTCTAACCCGCTTTATAACGACTTCACGAAAATAACGCCAAATCGCGGGATTCGGTGGATTTTTGGTTTCTTGGGCGAGTACTATAGTATAGGTTCACTTGGGTAACTAGACATTCTTCAGGGAATAGTTATTCAAATTCACACCAACAATACTGATTGGTGCCTGGCAACCGTTCTCGTTTTGATGGTCTCAATTAACCGGTTCCCAAGACAAGCGGAAGGTTGTTTCGAACGGAAACCTCTTGGATGGGAGTCATCCAAGACGTTTCTGTTCGGAGTGAGTGAGTTGATTTTGGCTACTGTCCACAGTAGGGTAAAAGTGTGAGACGAGAATGCTCTGTGAGTCCTTGATTATATTTACGTTTGACGTGATAGAAAGACTGAAATCTCTTCTTTTCAAGGCACACCTGCGTTGAGGCACTGATAGAAACTATAGCTATTCGGCTGAAATTTGAAGTACAATTTGTAATCTCCGAATTCCTGCTCTTATGGTACTGGTTCGCTCAGGAAGACGCCTTATCAGCACTGCAATGCACGAATATACTGTGAACACGATCGACTCTAACAGATGACGCAACTCCACCATAACACTACTGTCAACGGATCTGTTCTGAGAAAGGCGCGCCAATGGCGTTGGGCTATCGGCAGTGTCCAGATTTCTTTTCATCCAAAAGTACAACCTTCACCGCTGTTACGATCTATATTATATAAAAAGGCAATCCCTGCGGATCCCCTTATCCGTTGGTACGATCCCATGTACCCCTTGGCAGTAGAACTCGGGGTACCCCGTGGTTGAATGGAATATGTATATGACGTGATCAGGTAAGTCCTGTCTTTACTGAATATGGGGAATGATATGGGCACACGCTCAACAGAGCTTTCCGATATTTAGTGGCCCGTTCCTTGTTTATGCTTTACACACCATTCGTCAAGTTGGACGCCGCGTTATGGATTTTAAAGGCATACCCCAGATCACAATGGTGTGGCTCTGGCACACGAATGCGAATGTATTGGTGCGATGGACCGACAGTAAAGAAAAAGTGAAAAGAATCCGTCGGAATTGCTTAGGTTGAGGGCTAACCCACCTTCCTAATCGGCTGTGCTAAGGTAATGAGAGACTAAGCGTGGAGAGGAGAGTATAGAGCAAGAGAGCGCTACAGGGGAGAGAGCGGCAGACAACAGCCTGATTAGAGAAGAAAAACACTGCAGCTTCAGCAGCTTACTTTGCAGGACCCAAGCGCTCGTGCGGTTGGTTTCCGTGCACGAGAACGCCAAATTTGTGATTGTCCTCTAGGCATCCGTACTACAGGCCGGAAGAACTCGATCACACAATCTATGCCTGGGTTGTGCCTTTCAATGAAAAATTTATAAAACTTTACGGCAGAAGCTTCGGATTACATTGAGAGAATGGGTTTTTTGGGATGCTGCGGTTACCCACTGCCATATCATAGTAAGCCTTATTTCACCCTTTTTGCTTCAATAGTTGCGTTCCGCCTAGCGTGATACTCAGAACATGCAAGAAACGAAAAGCAAAAATGTGTCCTCTTCAAACCCTATCTCAATAAAAAAAAACAACCCAGAAGAACTAAGTGGACCCTCTGAGACGCCTTCTTCTTCTTCTTCTCCCTAGCGTTTAGTTCCGCGCAGTCGCAGGGTCCGCTGTCTTTGTCAGTCGTCGCCACCTTAGTCTGTCCAGGGCGCCCTCTGCTGTGGCCATGACTTCACTTAGATCCTTCTTGATCACATCTCTCCACCTCTTCTTCGGGGCTTCTCGCGGTCGCTTGCCTTGCACTTCGAAGTCCATCGCTGTTCTTATCGGATGATCCTGTGGCCTCCTTAGCACATGCCCATACCATCGCAGACGCTGTTCCCGTGGGACCAGCTGTGGCCTCTGCCCGTGAGTTGTTCTTGTGGGGAAGCCTCGTGAAGTACTCTTCCCACCTCCTCCTGACTTCGACTGGACCCTCTGAGACGCCATGTTTAGAAAATCAGAGTTAAGTACTTTTTTTCTTTTTATATCTACTCGAGTTATGCCAAAATTGGCGAAATTTGGCAAATTGCCACTTTTTTCAGAGATGTGGAAGTAAAACGGGTGAACCTATTTTTTGGGAGAAAAAGTTTGTAGTATTCATAGTTCCTGCAATGATTGTAACATTATTTGCTTCATTGTCTTTTCAGGTAGTCATCAGCTGTATCATTGCAGTACTGATCACAGCTCCGATTGGATCATTCGTACTTGATTTTTCTGCTCCTATCCTTATCAAGAAGAAACCTGCGGTAAGATATCGCAGATCAACGTTCTCCGCTTTATTCGTGAAACATCATCATTTTCAGAACCAGGTTGCTCCTAATGGAACAGATCACCCTAAATCAATAGACGGATCGTTGGATCCTGAGAGCAAAGGAGTCAGACGATTACGTGCCGTTTCCTTACAAATTGGAAGTGACGATGACACATGATTCAATTGCTTTAAGTTGAACACCTGCGATTGATTTCAGTCAAAATTGCGGGTCTTACAATTCACTTGTCTGCAGAGTCTGCTTCATCAGACGTAAAGCTTCATCTTCGCAATATGTGTTTTCACGATCGCCATGTTCAGGATAAATTTGCATGACTTCAGCTTACTTTTTCCAGAGTAAGTTGACAAGTTCCACACATACCATGGGTATCACACACTTGCTCATCGGAAAGCGTTACTCACAAAACTCATTTACCCTTCCTTCTTGATCTCCAGTTTGCTTCTTGAGCACTCTCACAAGAGAGATTGGTGAGGGTGCAGAGCGCTTTTTCGAAATGGTTCTCTTCATGTCACAAGAGCTCATTCGTTGACTATAAAACTGAGGTCCATTTTCGCTGAGCGGCCCCGTGAAGGCCAAAAAGTGCAGCTGGAGCTTCCACGTTTGCTCCAAATAGTACCAGCGCTAATAGTGGGAATCATATTCATTCTCAGGAACATCAGTGACCATTGCACACAGTCTTTTACCGATATATGGCGGAGGAAATGTAGCGCCGGAAGAGCGCCAAATGGCTCCGAAGTTATGTAAATTGAAACTATCGGAAACGGATGTAATATTGTGAGCAGGGCACTCAATATTCCTTAGATTAGAAGTTTTAGAGAGAATTGAGATTTTGACCTAGGCTCGAAAAATTGCCCATAGCCCCACTGGGTGCCCCAGGTGAACTGGAAATGAGTTTCCTGGTTATCTTCTCAAATAGTAAGGAATTCCATCAGTGATGAGGTAGTGGCAGATGCCCAAGCTGTTGATGGACAACAGGACCCGCATGAGTTGATGTAGACAGATTCTTCTCTCCTTCAGACGTGACATGTCGGGTCCTCAGCTCTTCCATTCATAGGAACGAGGGATTCTGCTTGATTTGCGGCGCACTCGTCATTCAATCGCCCGCCGGCGTGTATGACGAGCTGCAGCCCATGCTCACCACTTTTTCAAACATGGTCGAAATCTCATTCCCTGAAATTTAGTCTACGGGGGTAAATAAGATTCTAGTTTCGACCACGACGTTCGTTTTTGGCGTCGGCTCCATTCGGCACCAGTCTGGCGCTGCGCCAGGTTTTCACACAAAAATTATTTGCAGGGCTACTGGTGTTCCTAATTGTGAATATAGTGTAATTTTGACGCCGAAGCAATGTAACACCGATTTGGAGGTGAAAATCAAAAATGCAGAAGGATGCCATGGAATGGAGTTGAACCATAAAGTCACTGCTCTCGAGTCCACGACGCCATCCACTTGACCACCGGCCCTCTGCAAGTGACGGAGGCCCAACAACCGATGGAACGGCTGGCATATCCGGAAAACTCGTTTGAACGTGGCTCTCCCCCGAGCAGGCCTCCTTCACTGCTAGAAGGGAGGGGGTTTCGATTTCGGTTCTGTCGACGGTTTCTTAGCATTTTTTCTTCACTTTCGTTCCACCTCCCATCTCTACACTCAATTTCAGGCGCCATGATACCCAAACACTAGCCTGACTTTTGCCTTTAAATAAGCTTGGAGCATCAAATAAGGCTTGAAGGCTTTCGACCTCTTCACTGATTGCTTCTTTTGGGCCCATGATCCCAATATGAGTTCTTTCTTGCAGGCATGGCCACGGTGATTGCTTAGCAAGGGCAATAAACACACTCTGGAGGAGACTCACAAAAAAGGTCTTTCAAGAGTGCCAACCTTTTCTGAGGTTTTTGGACGACAGAGGGGCACGTCCTTTTCTGACCAAGGCCTTATTATCTTCAAACCCTCCTCCTGAGTCTTTTTTTTCGCGGACGCAAACTAGAACCTCCCTGTTTTGTACGAGACCGAGCAGAAGATAGGCGAGGGGACGCTCCAACGGTGCATCGCTGCTTCATTTTGCTTAGAGTTCGCTTTTTATACCAGCATTATCCATTACCACCCCATGAATAGCAATCGAAGTCCTCTCCGCGACTTCTTTTTGATAAAGAACCTAGGCTGGCTAAAAAAAATTCCTGGTTCTTATTGTTAGTGCGGTCGTGATATGACAACATGAAAGGAACAAGATATTTCTGTAGGCTCAAAAAATGGAAAAATGCGTGGTTTGCGCACTCGCTCAGCTTGCACCAGCGCCGAAATGTTTCTGCTGCTAACCGTTCCTCTAACTGAGCATCCACCGAGTTACCAGTGAAAAGAAATGGGTGCATAGTATTGACCAATTGACAATCTCCAGTGGTCTCGCGAGGCCAAAGTCCAACCGCTTCTAACACAGGTCCTAATGAATTTCGGTGTAATACTAAATGCGTTGAACACTAGACCCCCTACCTACAGATGTCACAGACAAAGAAGTCGCTTGCTCACAACTTGATCGTCATGCTCTCAAGACGAAATGAAAACACGACAAAGTCTACGAGCCTTTCGTTTGCGCCGCTCTGGAGGACAACTTCTTCGTCTACGCATCCATGGAGGTCTACAAGAGAAGTACCGAATGCCAATCATCGGTTGCTAACAATGGTTCTGTGTGCTACATATATGCTAAGTATATCAGAGAAAAACAAAAGTAACAAAATCGACTGGGTTTGAACACATGCAGAAGCCTCGTACGACCCCTCTCTCTGAACACTTAGAATTAGCTCCATGTTCAAATTCAAGGCTACCATTCTATCAATTATAATGATAGCATGTGGCAAAGGGAAGAATGCCTGCATTGTGTCATTATGATTTGCGTAAATCTTCACAGAAAAAGCAGTTATTGAAAACATAAATGAAATCGCTACACCGGAAGCATCACAGGAATGCTAGGTTGTAAAAAAAAACTCCTTAGACAGGACTCCAACGAGCACCTTTTGCTTACCGGGCAACTGAGCTGCAAGTTACGCTATCGGGGCACCATTTTATCTCAACTCCGCTTTGTGCAACTTTGCAATGAGAACTAGCCAAAAATGGTACTCTACAGTAAAAAAAAAAGCTACATTGGAGTTATCCGGTCTCAAAGGAGTTCTTTCTGGGGCATTTTTTACATTTCTTCTCAACATGAATTCGTCAGTTGGGTTCGCTAGAAACAACCGACAAAGTTTTACGCATAAGGATTTAGTTTCTGAAGAGAAACAAACTCACGAAACCACGCCGTATGGACATTCGAAGGTAAATCGCGCAGAGCTAAAGGCGGGGCATTGAAAGAAGTGCTTCATAGGGCGGCTACGTATCAGGCGACGCAGTGAAGAAATCTGTTGAATCGTTTTATTTTGGACAATAGACACAAACAAACGATAGATATGATGCTGTAAGTGAAGTGAAGTGTGAGATGTCGGTGCAATAAGCCAAGTGGTCAAAAGACAGAACAAGTCACTGTATTGCAACAGGTAAATCTTCACTCTTCTCTGTAGTTTAGGGTAGAATTTTAAGCATGCTAAAAAGGCTCTCTGTTGTCGACTGATTGGATATTTCAAGGTATTTTGCATTAGCTCCAACCCAAGTTCAAATGGAACTAGAATGTTTCACACTTTGTGAAGAATTTAGTCAAAGTGCAATCTTCGAGCATCTCTAATCTTTTTATGGGACCATGTTTCAACTGACTGATTGTAGGAGATGTCGCTATTCAACAGAAGCCTTGCAAAGATTCATCAATCCCGCCCCTAATCATCACCTAAAACTATAATAGTGGTCTATACATGTGTACTACCTATGATGAGAACAGCTGCTACAGCCTGGCTGGGTACTCCCAACTTTCTGCTAATCATCAATAAATTGGCGTTTCCTTAACGAATTGCCGCCACTTAGGTGGCTGGCTATTATGAACAGCATGGGAATGAGAGGTGAATCGATGATGCGAACCTTTTTCTCGCACCCACTCACTAGCCCCGCTTTCGTTTCATAGTCAAAACGACATGGTGGTTGCCATGCCACCAGCACTTGAAGCCGCCAGAATTTTCTCTTTACTTAATGCTTGCGTATTTTCATAGCCTTGCCAGAGATAAGATGTTTTTGCCTGCACACGACCGCTGGAATATAACAGCGAAAAACTGCACTGCAACGTGCTGTAAGCATAGTCCCCCTCAGGTTCCTCATTCTCGCCAAAACATTCAGAAACATCTCATCAGTCCTGTAATGTGTCTACATCCATCTAGACTGCTGCATTCTTCTTGTTTCACTTTCTCAACAACGTTGTCAGAGATTATACAGTAGTGTTCAAAAGTCCTCGGGTGAATTACTCATTCGCGTGTAACTTTATTTCTGCTAGATCAAACTATTTCAAATTTTGATATGTTTTGACGCCTCTTCAACTGAACCAGGATATTCATCGCGAAAATGAAAAGAGGTGAAGAATGGCAGAATCATTTTACCAAAAGTTCCCATGTTCCCAAAAGTTTCTTCACCCTTTACCATAGTGTCTCGATGAGGCTCAGCACACGCGTACGTTCCTGGTTCCTCCGCTGAAGGCACGCAGTTCTTTCGACACCACTCCAACGCAGTATAGGTACGATGTTTGGGTCGCTGTATCGCCAGAAGACGAAGTCACTGCGTGTGAACGCACAATACCTTCTGAAACCTTCCTGTATGCGTCCACTTCCACTACTCCAATCCTGTGAAGTTGCCCCACTGCTAAGTGAAAAAGAATAGAATCGGTCTGCGCATTGTTGGAATGGAGAAACAGGCAGAGCTCCAACGCCATCTGGAGCGACAAGAGTGAGTTAAGGGTGTTCGGCGGCGACGGCACTGGGTAAGTGTGGCGTCGTGAAGGAAATCGTGTCGACCAACGTATCCGTGCCGTCCAGGCCCTGAACGGCATTGCGGTTCGTGAAACAAGGCGCAAGCTCAGAGTGTGATAGTCCAGGTAATAGGTACGAAATGGTAGTTATAATTTGTGACAACTGATAGAGTATAACTGCAACAGGCTAAACATTTCATTGGCAGAAAATATAGTTACGTTTTGTGGAGGCCGTCGTCACTTGTGGTGTACTATCTGCACCTGACGCTTGTCTCGGTTTTTAAAAGGGAGGGTACCTCACGGCAGTGACTCTGTCTTCTGACCTGACCTGAAGTACCGTGCTACTACCGTGGAAGAGTGGTTTCCGAAGAGTAGCAAAGAATAGCGTGCCTTTAAAGTGGAAAGCAGTCCCTGCGTATGTCGTGAACGACATCGTTACACTACGCGAGAGGGTGAGAAATATTCTGCAGGAAAAAGAACAAGACATATAGGATAGAAATCCGCCAGATCTGAAGAAAATTCGAGGGAGTTGCCCCAATGGATTGCGAATTCATATACTGACTACGATACTGAAGCCCTAGCAATGTTTCAATGACCCTAGTTTTTACAAACAATTTTCTCGGAATCTGCTCATAATTGGGACTTGTGCTTAAATTATTTTGTCATTCTTCACTTTTTCTTCCATTCAACACGAATATGCTAGTTCAGTACTTGGATGTTTCAGACATTTTTGATGTAAACCGCAAGTCTAGCCCTTTTAGGGGTTTAGTGAGTGAATTTTTTCTTCGAAAAGATGAGATTTTGAGATCCTAGTGATCTTTTTTCCTTCTGTCAGGCTTCTTCGACAACCAACTGACATCCCACCTCCAGTGTGAAAGAATGGCTTACACGACATGCTAGCCGGTGAGGATGAGAACAATCTAGACGCATTTCTTGAGTGTCATCGAGACAATATGGCAAAAGCTGAGAAAACTTCGAAAAAAAGTCCCAGAAAGTAGTACGGTTGTATTTGTTTCAACAGATGGTGATTTCATTACTGATTCCATATCTAGGCCTTGCTAGGGTTTTACGACTCTAAAAGGTTATCAGCAAAATATGGACTGTATTTGAAGTAAATATTATGTGCTCAATTGTTTTGTCGGATCGTAGTTATTTAATTGAAACTTATTCTTAATTCGGCCATCGTTGCAAGTTTCCAGTAAAATATTTTTTTTCATTCTTTACTTTTTCTCCTATTCGTCACTCTTTCTCCATACAACACGGATGTGCCGGCTCAGAGAAAATGGCGTCTCTCTGAAACATATCCTGAATTGAGCAAGATCCATGAAAGCTTTGTGGTGCGGTAGGCAAAAAATCGAAACCGCATTTATTTTTGCCCACTGATATACCGTAGGCCTTCATCAGACTAAGTGCGTCGGTCATAGTTGCCCCACCTTGAGATTTAGTTTTGACGGAACTAACAAAAAAAATGTATGGATCAGCTAATGAACTAATCTGGTTTCTCTTTCTTCTCCTTTAGTACCTATTCCCTACGAAAAAAATTGTACTATCGAGCTTCGAAAGTTAAAATCGACTAATCAATTTCCTAGCAGTCTAAGGCTTCATCTTTGTTCGCTCCCGTGATATTAACTCTCTATCAGTCGCCGATAATGCTGTTTATTTAACCTTTTTTCTAGCAGAGTTGTCTGAGCCTTTCTCAATATTGATCCGCTTCGAGTCAGCGATTATCAAGCAGAATTATGTGCGATAGAATACAGCAGCATGAACAAATGATGAGATATATTCGACACCGAGAGAAGGTGCGTGTCTCTTGATTTGGTTTGTCGGTTAACTCAAACAATTCATCTTTTTGTTAACACATTCACGCCGATGGCAGCCCATATGGGCTGCCAACAGCATGTGCTACTGGAACGATGGCAGCCCATATGGGCGGCCAGCTAATAATTACCTGCCATGCGCTAACAATGTAAATGTAAGTGGGTAAATCTCGTAATCGAGTTGAAAATGCTTTTAAATCCCTTACGGGAAAATGAACAAATTGCTCTCTTTTCGTTACCACTATTCGTCTTTTTGATCGAAATACTACTATTATACGTTTAGATAATCTTTACATGTTGAACAATGCTGAAATCATTTTGTGGCATTCATGTTTTTGTTGATTTACAGTACAAAATGTGAGGTGGTGTGGTGAGGCTGCGGTGTCCACAAAATCGCGTCCGTCCCACGCGACCGAAAAGTGGAAAAGGGGCGTCGTCGTGAATGTGTCAATATACCCTTTTTTGAATACCACTATGCACACCATTGCACAAAGACGGCATCACCATTGAGCTTCTTCAAGCCTGCGGACCGTCTTTATATCAAGCGCTTGCCAAGAGATACACGCGTTACATAACTGAATGGAATGTCTCAAACGCATGAGAGCAGCCATCGACGGTGTTGCTATTCAGGGAGACGACAAAGAAAACCTAGCAAACTATCGTCCTATTACGCTTCTGCCTATGTTCTGTCAAGTGTTCACTCGTTGCATATGGCACGTTTTTTAAGGACATTGGAAGAAGCTCAACCAGTAGAACAAGCAGGCTTCTGTCGGAACTTCAGCTCATCCGATCATATTGTAACCTGTCGACGAGTCATTGAAGCATCTCGTGAAAATCATTTACCGCTTGTAGTGACTTCCATCGATTACAAAAAAAGTGTTTGATTCAGTGCAGCACACGACGGTCTGAAACGCGCTGAAAGATCAAGGTGTCGAACAGGATATACATGAAAGTGTTACAGGAGTGCTACACAGACAGCACAATAATATCATCCGTCCCACAAAGACGTCGTAGTTGTGTGAGAAAAGGATTTTACACTGCGTGTCTCGAATCTGTTGTACGCCGCTGCAGCTGGAACGACTTTGAAGTGAACGTCAATGGTACACGTCTCAATCATCTGCGTTTTGCTGATGACCTAGTTCTGATCACAGAATCTTCGGAACACTTGTCAGAGATGCTTCGTCATCTAGACGAAGAAGGAAGTCGTTATGGCCTAGTTAACACCGCAAAAGTGATGCGAAATTCGTTCTCGGCAGTAGCCCTGTCCTCTTGAATGGAAGCCTCACTGAAGACGTTTTACCATCGAATGTATTAGGTTCTCGGAAACTCTTTGGCCATTTTCATCTGCATATTGTAAAATCTTCAAGACTAATATTATAACATTTCTTGTAAAACATATGTAAACCCTAGTCAGCGATCTCCTCATAGCATTTCTATCGTGGTTTTCGGCTTAGAAAATCGTCTTTGACTGAAATGTTTGGCTGCCCCTGTTTTTAATTCTTCAATAGCCCACGTCTTGCGATGTAACTTCAAAGTATCTATTACAACATGGTAACATAACGTAAAACTCAAAAAAAATAAAACGTAAAACTAAAACGTAAATTTGGCTGCCAATCTCCAGAAACTCGGGAAAATGCACAAATTCGGTTGGCCTGCTCCTCTGAATGACGAGTGTCTTCTGGACCTGTATGGAAACAGTCTCCGAACAATGCACGGGAACTGACGCAGCTTTTTCAAAGTTTACAGAACACAATAGCCGTTGCTCAACATTTCCTCGAAACGAAGAGAAATTATGGCAAAGGGAGACTTCGTGATCTGGGTGACAACCACCGTCAGAGGCCTTCAGATTTTGCGTGAACATTTTGATTTGCCATCTGTCTCTTGTTTAACCAACTACTTTGTCGGTGGTATCCACAAGGGAATTACTCACGTAAACTGCAGTGCTATTAAGTATGGGTTTGCGATCAGCGTCTCCAGATACATATCAAAATGTACACCTCATCAAATTTGGCCCGATTGACCTCATGACCTTTCCTGTGCGTCGAATACGAGTCCCTCCTTTTAAAAATGACCAGAGGTTATAGAGCGTCAAGACGGTGTCAGTTGTATAACACCATGTCACTAGTTGATATGCGATTTCTTCGATAACATCAAAAATCAGATTTCAAGGTTCTCGACATGCAAAGCGTGGTGAAATCTCAGATAGCGCGCAGTCGATCAGCACCCCCTCGAAAGAGTTCGCAAAAGCAGGTGAGTAAAGCCAACTACACTGCGACGCATAATCTTAGTTCCACCTGCAAATTTCCCAAAAACTAGAATTTGGAGATGTTTTTGATAAGAGCTCTACAGACAAATTGTGACACATGCAAATGCGAATCTGAATATTATCACGGAATCCAGTTTGAGAAAGCAAAAGTTTTTTATCCTCATTTTTTCGAAAATAACCGACTTGCCTATGACGCAAAATCATAGTTCCACCACATGCTTCTCTGCTGCATTTTGCTTTTACCCAATAAAGTTTTGAAATTATTACCCACTCAAGTCCCTTAGCTTATAGCAAAGGCAAAACAGCTGTCGAACTTCCGTAAAAGGAAAACCCTAGCAAAAGAGACGCAGCAGTTGTTGAAGTGTCAGCTCACGCTAGAATTTTTCGGGGTGGCTTTATAACGGACAAGCTTCTCAAGAATGCTACAGGATATGATTCTGGGGAGAACCCTGATTACTATCCGACCGAGAAAAGCGCCGTATCGTGAGAAAATAGTACGAATTCATCCAGACGGGTACGGAAATCAAAACTTCTTCAAAAGTTAGTGCCTCAGTGGACGCAGTTTCACGTGTTCTACAACACGCTCGTGACAGTCCATGTCTGGAGGATAAGAAATACGCTTTTAGTGAAAAGAAATCAGAGAAGAAAACGAGCCTTTTTCCTCAAAAAGTTTTGCTAAGTAGAGTGAAGTGAAGACACTTTTTCATCTGTGATATTTTGGAACCTCTGACCATCCTCCTAATCATTTTCTTCTCCATACATGTGTGCTACGAAGTAGAAAACCGATCTGAGAAAGAAAATCGTTAAAAGAAAGAAAGACGCAAATCAAAAGTCGCAAATGAAAGAATGCCACCGCTTCACTCAAACTGGCTGAGCTTTCAAAGAAAAATGGCTCGTTTTCTCTCTGATTTCTTCTCACTGGAAGCGTATTTCTTATCCTCCAGACCTGAACAGTCACGAGCGTGCTGTAAAACACGTGAAACTGCTTCCATTGAGACACTAACTTTTGGAAAGTTTTGATTTCCGTATGCGTCTGGATAAAGTCGTATTATTTTCTCACGATACGGCGCTTTTCTCGGTCGGATTGTAATCAGGGTTTTTCCCAGAATCATATCCTGTAGCATCCTTGAGAAACTTGGCCGTTATGAAGCCACCCCGACAAATTCTAGCGTGAGCTGACACTTCAACAACTGCTGCGTCTCTTTTGCTATTGTTTTCCTTTTACGGAAGTTCGAGAGCTGTTTTGCCTTTGCTATAAGCTAAGCGACTTGAGTGGGTAATAATTTCAAAATTTTATTGGGTAAAAGCGAAATGCAGCAGAGAAGCATGTGGCGGAACTATGATTTTGCGTCATAGGCAAGTCGGTTATTTTCGAAAAAATGAGGATAAAAAAATTTTGCTTTCTCAAACTGGATTCCGTGATATATTCAGATTCGCATTTGCATGTGTCACAATTTGCCTGTAGAGCCCTTTCGAAAAACATCTCCAAATTCTAGTTTTTGGGAAATTTGCAGGTGGAACTAAGATTATGCGTCGCAGTGTATTCTCTCCAGCTCTGAGTGCCAAAGTATTTATAGATTTTGCTTAAAGGTAGAATCTAGACGTCGCATAGATCTTGGGAATGAACGCCTTCTACAGTCGCTCATGAATATTAGTGCCAGGTGAGGTCTTTTCATGTAATTCTGGATATAGTTGGAATAAATACATATAAGCAGCATATTGAGTATCAGATGGCAGAGGTATTCTCCATGAGTTCGAGAGCCGCTTCGTGCATGATTTCTCGGAATATTCCCAGAGTAGTCTGGGAGTCAGTATTCACTAATTTTGCCTAACCCCTGAGCGTGTACGACGCAAATATTGTACAGGGGTGGCCAAAAAAAGACACTTTACTCAACATTCGAATCGGAATTATTTGCGCGTTGCGAAACCAAATCAAATGAACCCAACTGAATATTGAAGAGCACGTTATAATCTATCAACAAGCTACACAACAGCCTTCTACACTCGACGACATTAAAGATTTTCCCCGGAAGCATTGTGCGCGGTACGAGCTCAACGAGGTCGTCGAGATACCATAGACGATTACGACGCTCTGAAACGCAGTCAGAAGGGTTTTGCACGTTTCAGCTAATGTCTCTGGAAAGCTTTAATAATTAATTCACTGAGGAAATTGTGTGCAGCTCAGGCCGGAGCGATTTCGGTAAGCCTCGTTGAGCTTCGACGTTGCGCAGAATGACGTCATATTCTGGAGACGCAGGGCAGTGAAAAAGTGCTTGCTCTGTTTACGGTACGGAGGAACAACTAAGAATATAACGAAATAAAACTTTCATTAACATCGCTCCCTGTGCGACGAAAAGTTCGATGATGTGTGCCATGGGCTGAGTGTCTCTTTTTTTGGCCACCCTGGTAATATCTGCGACCGTTCATCGAGCTTTCAAGGCAATCGGACTCTTCTGAATGTAAAGGTTTTGTAAATAATACTACAATTTATAAGACTGCTGATGCTCCTATAAGGCAGATGGTTGATTGGATACCTAAAAAGCCTATCATGTAGGGATGGAGCGAAACATGGCCCGTCTGCGGCCATGGGTAAAATTGTGGCGGCGTCGCGCAAAGGCTCCGTTACCCTTCTTCTTTTATGTACCACTCATGGAACATTTCAGCGCATTCAGTAGCAATCCAGAAACAGCGCGAGCTGAGTGTTTCAAACCTTTCTTTCCAACCTATTACTTTGGCACTGTAAATGGTGCTGTAATGAAGTAAAAAGGATGGGATTCTCTTTTTCCAATGATTCGACGCTGGACGAGTCTCACAACCGCTGACATCATCAATGTGTTGTAGGGAAAATCTAATAGTTTCTGTGAGCGGACGTCAACGTTTCAAATCTGGCTATATGATCAGGAAATGTGCGATTTAAAAATATTTTCTAAAATATGGAAATATTTTTGCCACTGCGCCCCGTTCCCCCAGCGTCTGGACAAATGGTGCGCTCTTACTAGGTAAGGCATTAAAATTCATATGAAACCGAGACCTAGGTACATTGATAGAGCATTGAAGTGTGATTACAGATGTGGACGTCAAAACTGCAAAACGAATCTCCAAGCAAGTCGTGACCTGTCAAAGATGGCTGCATGTATGACTTTTCATGGATAATGACAAGTAGTAGCTGGCATTTTGCTGTTGCAGTGGAGTAGTGGTAAGGCTCTCGGTAGATGCGCTAGTCCATGGGTTCGATTCCCGTCGGGGCCTTTCTTTTAGCAAATAATATTACCCAGTAAAAGCTTCTATCCCATCTCCTGACATTTGTTGACACTGACATTTGTTGCGTACATTGAAGATGATGCTCTTCAGTATACGGTGCTATTCTTCTTCCAGTGCTCGGAATTCAGCTAAAGTATTGGGACTACTATCGCAGGAGGAAAACGGCATAATCATAATGGTATGACACTGGTACCTACTCAGTAAGGCGAACACGTCGATCACCTACGTTGTGACAGGGTTCTTATTTCGAGTATATTCAACTAAACGAACACAATTTTGCGACAAATAAAGCAAGTTCTCGACGGTAATGAACTAATGACCTGGTCCATACGAGCGAGAGCCTTATTACTTCCCTCCACGCCAACTACCGAGAACACCAGCTCTCTTGTCCCTCATCCATGAGTACTCGATACTGCAGCAACATTTTGGCAGGTCACGACTTGCTTGCACGTTCATTTTGTCAAGTTTTGATCCCCCAATATCTATATTCAACCCTTCGATGCGCTATCGATATACGTAGCTACGGTCTCGATTCTAAGTCCCATGACACGTGATGTCTTTCCCTGGTGCGGCCCAAAACCGCAATGCCCCGCGGGCTTGTGGAAATTCCATTTTGCTGGCATCCTTTGCGCCTTATTGCTGAATTCCACTTTACTGTTGCATCGCTCCTCATGTATATATATATATATATATTAATATATATAATATTATTTATATATTATATATATTATATATAACTATATATAAAGGATAAAGGATAAGAGCATTTTGCCGTTGATCAATCCCTTTTTGGATGCGGCACGCATTCAACTTCCATTGTTACATTCGCACGTGGCATTTGACATGCGATATTGGCCTAATACAATGACTTGCGGGCCAGCCGATGTTCAAAGTCAGTGGTTTTTTTCCTCCAGACAAGTCTGGTACAATTAACGGCGACCCCGGAGGATTGGAAGGCCTTGTTGGGCCCGGGCGACTCAACAGGACCCAGGATTGATCGCAGGGACCGCTCGCGTGGTGAGCCGGCGCCACTTGTCACTACACCCCTTCCGCCCACATATCTATAGATATATATATAATGCCCAATATATAAGCCCATAAAAACTGGGAGTAAGACCGTGCCTGACCCCTCCGGAGTGGGGGGGGGCGCTGAAAAATTAAAGTGTGAACCGTGACGCAAACCTGGTCTGCCTGGCTCCTTGTGAAGAAGCCTGATTCTTGTTCTTGTTAATTTTGTTTTATGGATTCGGTCCTTTTACCATGATGCAAACACCTGCTCTACTCGTAATTTAATCAAAAAATGGTGGCCGACTTCCAAATGACAAACACCAAGATTGATTTTCTGAAAACCTCAATAAAAATTATTAATTAAGGAATCGCCAAATAATATCGCGCCGCGTCTAAAAACCGTCAGAAGGCCGATATCCAAGCTGTCAGCAGACCGTCAGAAGGAACATCGGACTGGACCTGTGAACTGGCCCCCCCCCCACGAAAGTTTTTCACAAAGCAACGACAGCCGGGCGGACACAAAGGAGACTTACGCCGCATAGCATCCAAAACTTCCCAGGCTTTTCTTGGAAACCAGGAACTGCTTCTGGCTGATTACAGCTCATTACGGTGGAGTGAATAGTGGGGCGGAACCAGTGCGAAGTTTAGTGTCAGTAGTTACGTGCAAAGAACTGAAATAGGCCGTTCGCCGCTCACTCGTGTACATACGCAGTAATCATGATTATTCATAGGTTAGCACTAAATTTCCCCTGCCTGGCTTCCACATATCCTTCTATTTATTTGTTTATTTTATAACTTTTTCTTAAGTTGATTGCCCATGCAATTATACTACTCAATTTCATTTGCTTTTAGTTTCTTGCCATCCAATCTTTCTCCTTTCTTTTTATTTTTCTCCAACGGACACTGAACTTTAGTCTTTTTTTTCAATCTTCTAAGCTTCAGCTTGTAGCCATTAACCCTGCTTTCCATGCATTGGCCTTTCACTTACTCTGAACAATTTCAAGGCACTTCCACATTAGATGGAAATGCTGGACCATCATTCTCATCGTAGGTTTGTGATTGGAATATTTACGTTACTCTAGACTAGCTTTAGAGAAAGTCACTGTCACTATTGGTTGGCTCCCAATTGAAATGTCCGTTTTCATCATAATTATTTTCATTATCAAAACAATAATGAAGGCATATAACCTGAAACCAGCTCCTTCGCTCGAATCCCACCATCACAATATCACAGCCCTCCATCAACCTTTCCTTCCGCAAAGCATGGATTCCTACGCGTAGACTCTGTCTGGTTCGCCGAAAGAGCTTGGGCGCTCGAATTTTGGCACGCACGCCGGTTATCGAATTGGTTGCTTTGCTAAGGAGTCGCTGCGCTGATCTGGGTCAGTGATAGTCGGACGGCGGCAAGAACTCTTGGTGCTAGTGGCGCTGAGGTAGAACGTCCTGCCGCACTGAGTCGATTTCTTTTGTGCGTGATTTTCAGCGACAAGTGGTCTTGTTACTGTGGGCAATAGTTTGACAGTTGGCCTGAATTCAAACAGCACCCTTGACGACGCCCGAGCTTCGTCCAGCCGGCGAGCTGTGTGCGTAGGCTTCAGCGTTACTGTCTTGACCCACAGTCAGCTCTCCATAGTAGCGCCTAGTCTTGTGCTGTTCCAAACACACCGTAGCACGAACTTTTCTTTGTCAGTGAGATCACGATTCAGAAGATGCCCTCTCAGCTGCCCAGTCAGCGCCAACCGCGGACATCGTCCTCGCGTGTTATTGGAAATCATCTCCTTTGTAACATGTGGTAAATTACGCAAGTCAAAACCTTTTTCCCTCTTGAAGTTATAGGTGGCTAAGGCCGCAATAGGCGAACCCCATTCTCTAATCCTCAAAGGGCATAACAGCCGCACCGTAGGAACTTTAAATTTATTTTCCTGTTGGATACAACTGATCTCCATGGCAAGTTTTGTGCGTTTTGTCGAGAAACCTCAACTTCGTTTGGCTATCTTTATTTGCTCCGTCATCTAGAGCTAAGGAGGTCAACCATCCCACGGATACTTCGTTCCCTTAGGTCCTTTACTCTGCTTGGAAGAGCGAACCGGTG
>MU868582.1:45280-62631 GCA_036418205.1 Ostertagia ostertagi
TGTTAACGCGACCCTCACGGCGAAATATTTCTTAGGTGTTCCTCCGTAAACAGAAGCAGGCCCTCCTTCACTGCCCCCGCCGTCTTCAGAATATGACGTCATCTGCCGTCACCGTCGAGCTCAACGAGGCTTACCGTAATCGCTCCGGCCTGAAGCTGCTACATAATTTCTTCAATGGATTAACTGGTGAATAGCTTCCCAGAGACATTAGCTGTGACTATGCAAAACCGCTTTTGACCAGCGTTTCAGAGGACGTCGTAATGTCTATGGTACTCGACGACCTCGTTGAGCTCGTACCGTGAACCATGTTTCCGTGGGAAAATCTTCTGATGTCGTCGGTGTAGAAGGCTGTTGTGTAGCTTGTTGATAGATTATAACGTGCTCTTCAATATTCAGTTGGGGTCATTTGGTTTGGTTTCGCACGCGTAAATAATTCCGTTTTGAATGTGGAGTGAAGTGTCTCTTTTTTTGGCCACCCCTGTATATAATATATATAATGCCCATAAAAACTCGCGATCTTTCTTTTTCAGTTGTTTATGTGGTCACACTGGATAGCCAAGAGGAGAGGAGACCGTGCCTGACCCCTCCGGGAAGTGGGGGGGGGGCTGAAAATTAAAAAAAAATTAAAGTGTGAACGTGACGAAACTGGTCTGCCATGCTCCTTGTGAAGAAAGCATGATTCTTGTTCTTGTTATTTGTTTTATGGAGTTCGGCCTTTTACCATATGCACACCTGCTCTACTCGTAATTTATATCAAAATGTGGCGAACTTCCAAATGACACCAAGATTGATTTTCTGCAAAACCTCAAAAAAAATTATTAATTAAGGATCGCCAAATAATATCCGCCCGTCTAAAAACCGTCAGAAGCCGATAACAAGCTGTCACAGACCTCAGAAGGAACTATGGACTGGACTGTGAACTGCCCCCCCCCCCGAAGTTTTCCAAAGCAACGACAGCGGGCGACACAAGGAGACTTGCGCGCATAGCATCCAAAAACTTCCCCAGGCTTTCTTGGAACCAGGAACTGCATTCTGGCTGCTTTACAGCTCATTACGGTGGTAGTGATAGTGCGGACCAGTGCGAAGTTTAGTGCAGTAGTTACGCAAGAACTAAATAGCCGTTCCGCTTACTCGTGACATACGCAGTAATCATGATTATTATAGTTTACCTAAATTTCCCTGCCGGCTCTCCACATATTCCTCTATTTATTTGTTTATTTTTATAACTTTTTCCTTAGTTGTATGTCCCATGCAATTTATACTACTCAATCATTTTGTTTTATTTCTTGCATCCAATCTTTCTCCTTTCTTCTTTTATTTTTCCCAAACGACTACTGAATTTAATCTTTTTTTTCATCTTCTAGCTTCAGCTTTGTTAGCCATTAAACCCTGCTTTCCATCATTGCCTTTCACTTACTCTGAACAATTTCAAGGAACTCCACATTAGATGGAAATGCTGGACCATCATTCTCATGTAGGTTTGTGATTGGAATATTACGTTACCCTAGACTAGCTTTAGAGAAAGTCACTGTACTATTAGGTTGGCCAAATTGAAATGTCGTTTTCCATCATCAATTATTTTCATTATAAAACAATAATGAAGCACATCAACCTGAACCATCTCCTTCACCTGTGTCACAGGCTCATCACCTTTCGTTACGCAAAGCATGGATGCCTACCGCGTAGAACTCTTTCTGGTTCGACTCGAAGAAGTTGGGCACTCAAATTTTGACGTCGTCGCGGTTATCGAATTGGTTTGCTGCTAAGGAGTGTTGCGCTGACCTGGGTCAGTGATAGTCGGACGGCGCCAGACCTGGGCTATATGGCGCTGGAGGTAGAACGTCCCAGCCCAACTCCTCGATTTCTTGTTGCGTGATTTTCACGACATGTGGTCTTCCGTTATGTGCAATAGTTTTACATTGGCCGAATTCACCCCTTGACGACGCAGAGCTCGGTCCACGCGGGCGGGCTGTTGTGCGCAGGCTTCAGCTGTAACTGTCTGACCCACAATCAGCTCTCCATAGTAGGCCAGTCTTATACTGTTCCACCACACCGTAGCACGACTTTTTCTCAGTGGATGTCCGGTTTCAGAGAGGCCCTCAGCTGCCCATCAGCCGCCAACCACGGTCATCTTCTCGCGTTGTTATTGGGAAACATCTCTTTGTAAAATGCGGTCAACACGAAGTCAAAAACCTTTTCCCTCTTGAAGTTATGGTGCTAAGCCGCAATGGGCCGAACCCATTCTCTATCCTAAAAGGCCATAACAGTCGCACGTAGGAACTTTTAAATTTTTCTGTTGACACAACTGAATCTCCATGCAAGTTTTGTGCGGTTTGTCGAGGACTCAATTCGTTGGCTTTCTTTATTTCTCCGTCATCTAGAGCTAGAGGTCAAAATCCACGATCTTCGTCCTCAGGTCCTTTACCTCAGTCTTGGAAGAGCTGAAACCATGAAACCATAGCTGAAAGTGCATCAGAGACTAAGTGTTACTGCTCAATGTTTTGCACACAATGAGTGGATTCGTTGGCCGTTTTTCCTTGCTTGAATATATACGCTCAGACGATGATTTCTGATCAGTCATCTTCGAGCAAAAGTTTTGGCTCGAAGAACATCCGCTCAGTGGCGCCTAAGATTTCGCAATATGCGTGCTGAATCGCTCTTTCGAATGAATGGTCTCCCATCCTAAGAGATTGTGTTTAAGCTGAGAAACAAAGGCACAAACGGAAGCGACATTTCAATCTTGCCAACCGAATACATACGACGTAACTCTTTCTCCCATAGTGACTTGATTTTGTTTGCTCATATAGGAATCATATAGGATGCTGAAACTCCACGGAATTTCATGAAATTGATGATGATTTTAGCCACAAACGGAAGCCTATGTCTTGTTACATCACCCGGCAGTCGGTGTGCTATCTACTTTTTTCACCGCTTATTTCACCGTTATTTTAGCAAAACTATTGAACTATACTAATGTCGACCACGCTTTGCGCACCCGTAGACAGCCATAGTAAGTACCCCTGAGCCAACCGCCTGTTGTGCTGCGGCCTCAGCAGTTGGATTTTTGGGGCTCGTGGTCCTAACATACACATTCGAACGCATTCTCATGCGTTCTACTAGTAAAAAGCCATGTAGAACGTTTTGATCTCCAATCAGCTCAACATATGCGTTCTGATGGGGTGTGTGGAGTCAGTCTTGGTAAAAATTTACCCTTTTTCCTTGGACTATTTAGAGTGAAGTCAGTCGGTTGTGAAATAAGTGATTGCAGCTGTGCCATACCTTGTCTGTGATTGACCAATAAATAAATAAATAAATAAATAATACATAATAAATAACATAATAAATAAACAAATAAATAAATAAGTCACCAGTATGTATAAAACACAAAGAGGCACCAAAATTTATTCAAAAGAGTCCCAAAAGTTCACAAATTATTCGAAAAACTCCAAAATTCCAAAAAACACGAAAGTTTCAAAAAGAACTCCTTTGAAATCTTCTGCTATATAACACCTTCTTCAGGCCTGAAATACATTGATTTAACCACTGGTAAAAACAATATGATGGTTTCCCGAACCCATATACAGTAGCGGTCAAAAGTCTTCGCCGAAATTGTTTTTCGACTGTAACTTTTTTCCGCTGAATCAAATCAATTCAAATTTTAATATGTTTTAGAGATAGTCCTACTTCACTTAAACGGCATATTTGTTTCGGATTGAGAAAGAATTAAGAATGGAAAAAATCATTTCACTAGAAATTCTCGCGTATGAGCAAATTCCAAGTAGGTTTCAAATTACTCTAGCAAGCTTACAATTCAACAAAACAATCTTACGCATGATGAATAACACTGGGCAGGTCCAATACTTTGTTAATGATCTTCTGGGTTCGCTGAAATACTAACAAGGCCTAAGTAAGGAATCAGTCATTGAATGCACTGTCTACTAGGGCAGCTTCCTCCACTTCTCTTGAAATTTGACGAGTTTCTCGCCCATATTCCCGGCTCTTATTTCCACCAAAGGTATCCCTACTCTTTCCCATAATGTTTCGATGGCGCTCGGGACATTGGTGTGAATTGTTCCCTTCGTTGAAAGCGCGCCATGCTGTCGAAACCAATCCTTCACAGTGAAGGTGCGATGCTTTTGGTCGCTCTATAGCTAGAAGGCGAACTCAGTCACGTACAGTTTCATACGAGCGGATACGAAACTCCTTCTAGAATCTATCTGATACGTCGGCATTCACCACTTCTCTAATCCTGTGCAGTTGTAAAACTTCTTTTACGGACTACCACACGCGAGCCTCCGCCAAGTTTTACATACGGCAGTTAATTCCTTGGATCGAAACGTTTTTCCTCAGGACCGCACACATTCCTATTTCAGTCGCCGGCAAACATCTTGAATACTCTCGTTGGTCCGCAGGACGTTGTAGCCCTATGGGGATCCCCACTTTAGGTGTGCGTAAGCACATTTCGCCCCCGACCAGTTCACCGCCGACTAACTTCGCAGTATTCGCAATCATGTGAAGGCAGCCTATACAGTTGGGTTCTAGAAGGAGCTCTTATCCACATGTATGACAGCTGCCCGCGACTGAGCTCGCCTTCTAGCATTAGTGCGACCAAAAGCATCACACCTTCACTGTGAAGGAGTGGCTTCGCCAGCATGGCGCGCTTTCAACGAAGGGAACAATTCACACCAATGTCCCGAGCGCCATCGAAACATTATGGGAAAGAGTAGGGATACCTTTGGTGGAAATAAGAGCCGGGAATATGGGCGAGAAACTCGTCAAATTTCAAGAGAAGTGGAGGAAGCTGCCCTAGTAGACAGTGCATTCAATGACTGATTCCTTACTTAGGCCTTGTTAGTATTTCAGCGACTCCAGAAGATCATTAACAAAGTATTGGACCTGCTCAGTGTTATTCATCATGCGTAAGATTGTTTTGTTGAATTGTAAGCTTGCTAGAGTAATTTGAAACTTACTTGGAATTTGCTCATACGCGAGAATTTCTAGTGAAATGATTTTTTCCATTCTTAATTCTTTCTCAATCCGAAACAAATATGCCGTTTAAGTGAAGTAGGACTATCTCTAAAACATATTAAAATTTGAATTGATTTGATTCAGCGGAAAAAAAGTTACAGTCGAAAAACAATTTCGGCGAAGACTTTTGACCGCTACTGTATGTACCTACATGTGTATGCCTCAGCCAAATATCTAGCTGCCCTTACGGGAGCCGCGCCGTTGGAGTGGAATTAAGTGACTTACCGCTCACCCTCTGCTTAAATAGTAGCGGACGTACTGTGACGGTCATTGCATGTGATATGAAAAATACGTGACATTGGGCACGTAGTTAATTTAATAGTTGTAGAGCGTCACGTAGTTCGTCCTTACTATTTATTTCGGGTGATAGTTTTCTTATTTCTAATGCCTCCAATAGCCTTCCTTTCCACCGGGTTCCCTATGGAGCGGTGTAATACCTTAATGGTCAACGAAGGCGGTTCCCCATATGTGTGTTTTTTGGTGCGGTGCTTGGAGAAGCTGCTGTTTGGATACGAGGCTGGGTTTTGTAACGCCCTTCGTGTTCATCCAAACGCTTGTAAAGAGGCCTTTTTGATTCCCCAACATACTTTTGTCCGCATCCTTGACATTCTATTAAATAAACGGTACCCCTCAATTGGCAAATTTTATTGTCGTTGCAGTATGCACAATTCCTTCTGCCACATTTTTCTTCATATGGTCTTGAATAGGTGAGTAGATGTCTTGAGATTAGGTGGTGGACGAAATATAAGGCGTATGGGGAGCTTTGACCTTTTGACCACACTGTTAACTTTTTGTGCCGTACTCTCGTTCAGATACGGCATTACCATAGGGAACACCATCTGGTGTTGAGTGTGGTCTCCATGTGCCAATATTGTGAACATGTGTATTTTCGTAGCCATTGTCCCTCAGATTTGGTCCACCGCGACATCTACTTCTTCCCATCTTTGTGTGCATACTTTTTCTTTTGTTTTTAATAAATTGCGAACTACGTTCGCTTTCATATGAGGGGTGCAGCTTCTGGCATGTAGTAGTACATTTTTTGACGCTGGCTTCTTATACCAAGAAAGCTGTTTGGCTCCATTTTCGATTCTAACTTTTGAGGGAGGGAAAAATCCCTCCTCATTTGGTTCCTCAACCGTGAATTTTATATTGGGATCCTGTGAATTTAGGTTGAGGAGTGTCCTTTCCAACTCTGTTGACGAGGAGCCAATAATAAATACGTCATCGATGTACCTTTTGTAGAATAATATTCCAGTTGTTAGCGAACGTCGTTCTAACCGGTCTAGATAGACTATGGCTAACTTCGGTGCTATCCGTAGTCCCATGGCCAGTCCACGTTTCTGTATGTATGTATGTGTGTATGTTTATTACGTTGCATAAGGCAATCGTTAGAAAGAAATCTGACACTATCAAGAAATTTAAGGTGCAGTGAACTAGAGTGACGGAAAAATGACGTAACACGATAATTGTCGAGATGGGATTGCAGGTAAATCTCAAATAACTAGGATGTTCTGTGACTCAGGAGCTTATTGGAAATGTGACTTTTGAATTTTTCAATGAATTAGGAAGAGCAATATTTTTTGTTATCTTTATGTATGAGCTAGCAGCTCTGAATGTAAAACATTTGGCTCTAAGAGAGGTCCTGGGCCTAGCTATAAGTATTTTAGTTCGACCACCCCTTGTACGAGAGTGTGTGGTAGTATAGAAATTGAAGGGACCAAATTCATTGGATTGGTACAGAAGCTTGTAAACCATGCAGACATCAAATACTATGCGCCGAGACTCGAGAGTTGAAAGACCAAGATATTTATTCCTAATCGAAGCTTTAGGAATCCTGGGATAGAAAAATGCCCGAACGCAGAAACATTTTGCGTGTGAAGTTGTTTTGCACCTTTTCTAATGCAATGACATCTTTTTTCCTAAAGGGATAGAACACGGTAGCACCAGATTCAACAATAGGACGTACATAAGTCTTGTAGGCATTGAAGAAGAACAGATTCATTTGTGGAAGATAATCCTTTGAATATATGAAAAGTACGCATCATAGCTAATTTACAACGAGTTTTGATATGCTTTGAGAAGTTCAGGGTATTAGAATAGTAGAAACCAAGATCTCTGACAGAGTTGACTGAGGAGATAGGATAACCATCGATCAAATATGGAGAAGGGGATGCTTTCGAATTAGAAGATATCCTCATACACATTGTCTTTTGTAACGATAAGGGCAACTGCCATAATTTAGCCCAGTTATTCAACAAGTCAATAGCTTTTTGAAGTGACTCGCAATCATTCTGTTCTGATATTACCTTATATACTTTTACAGCATCCACATAAATCTTAGACGTTTACATCCGTTTACATCCGTGACGTTTACAACCATGAGTAATGTATGTATCTCAGCAGTGAAAATATTAAACAGAACCGGAGAAAGAACACCACCTTGTGGCACTCCACTAATGACTTTCCTGCTATTAGAATAAAATTGTCCAATTCTAACCTGGAAAGTCCTACCAGTAAGAAATTCAGATATCCATTTAACAAGAACAGGATGGAATCTGAGTGCTTCTAATTTGTGTATTAATTTCTTATGGGATACTCTATCGAAGGCCTTCGCAAAGTCAAAATATATGACGTCACAAGAGCGATTGTTGTCAAGCGCTTCAGACCAATCATCTAGGCATTCAATCATATTAGTCTCGACAGAACGTCCAGGAACAAAACCGTGTTGGGAACATGGAATGATGCGACAATCAGAAACATACTTGAGAATATGGGCTTTGAGGTTTTTCTCAAACAATCTACAAAAAAGAGATGTAGGTCCTGTACGCAGGACTTTCCACTAATTGGAATATGTTACATTCCAGAGTTGCTGTTAGTAGGTCTCGTAGGTCTCCTTCGCCCAGTCCAAAGAAAAAGACATCCCTTTTGTGTTGATTCCATAGGATAGTAGAGCGTTAATGGCATCCCACGTGTTCACATTGGTGTACAGCGATACTGCATCAAAGCTGGCGTAGCTGGCCCCGACTGGGATTTGACATTGGTCAAGGGAGGCGATGAAGTCATCCGTATTTATTAGATGTGCTGAAACATGGTGTAGAAGTGGGGAAAACAGTTTGACCAGTAGCCAGCTGATCCTATCCGAAGGTCCGCCACAGGAAGAAATTATTGGACGGGTTTTAATGTCCCTGCTTGTGAGACGATCCAATTCTACGTTTCCAAATTTGTGGGTCTTGACCAGAGAATAGTAGGTGGGAACACTTGGGAAAGGTGTGGATAAATCGTCTCACCGTGTCCGTGTCCAGCTTCTTACCCAACACCGTTTTTATTGTCCTTTCCAGTTGTTTGGTAGCCCTGTTGAATGATTGGAGAGAGGACGCTGTAGGTGTTGCGATCCTCCAGGCTGCGCTGTGATACCCCTTGTCCATGTCCTGGGTCATGACAACAAAGTCCCCACTTTTGTCTCCAATGCTGTATCGCAGCTCTCCTTTCCTCGCCATTAGCTTTCTTAATCCCATCCGTTCCTGAGCAGTAAGATTGGATCCAAATCTAGTCCGTCCAGCCGCTAGCAAAAGCTCTAGAGAAGGAACGGGTTTAGGAACAGTGCAACTATTTTTGGGAAAAGGTGCGGCTGCGAGAATCGTCGACTTTCTATCCAACACCGTAGGACCCCTGTTTTCTCGCCACCGCAGTTGGTAGGCGAATTTATTGAACCCAACGCAAACTGCTTCCATAGTCCTTTCTGTCAGCGATTCTGATACCGCAAAGGATGGGCCTAAACTCAATGTTGCCTCCATATCTCTATCTATTGGGTTGGAGCCTAATATCGTAGCGTTTTTTTTTGAGCGTATAAATCCAGTCAGTACAAGTATCATCCGAAAAACTGCTCATACATTTGAAAGTACTCTTCTCGCTCTACAAAACCGTGGTTGTCATTTTCTTCAACATTGTAGCTGTACTCAGGTATAGAGCTTAGAAGTTGGAAAATCCAGACGGCAAAAATCGGCGTTTCGACAGCTGCTATTTCTCGGTTTAAAAAAAGAAGAAAAACGCCGAATTGGAAGTTCTTTCGAATCCATTCTCCTAACAAACCTTGCTCTATCCGACCCCACCTATTTTCGCTCAATCAGAACCCTATTCATTTCGTACAAATTGAGAATAAGAAGGACTCCGAAAACGAGCTCAATATTTTTTTGAAATTCTATATCCGGTGATCTCCTGCGAAATGCAATCAAAGTTGTAAATAATGACGAAGTGAACATCACTGATTAGTTTTATGTTTTTATTTTTTGCTTCAAATGTTTGTGTGAAGAAATGAAAAATGCAAGCGCTACGATATTATGCTCCAACCCAATACTTGATCGGTTCCTATGATAGCGCACCGTTTGGGTGGTATTGCATCCCATTTTAAGAATGACCCTCTCCCTGGGCTGGTGTGCTCAAGTAGGTTTTGAATTTTATTGTTGAGGCGATTACGCTCAGCCCGACGTAAACGGGAGCACACTACCTGATTTTTGAAGGAAATATTTTCCCATACCTCTGGATTTATACGAGACCTTAAGAAACTTACGTGAGGAAATTATGCCTTGTATGCACCTACCTTTTCGTTGCCGTCGGTCTGCAAGACTTGCGTCCAGTAAGGAGAATTTTAGCCTATCGATCCCCGATTTAACCCTGTCATTTTGCTTATAAGGTACCGTGGAGAAAAATCCCTCTATGAATTTTGGTGTAAGATGGGATGTTTTGCATTTGAGAAAAAAGTTTATGGATTCTTCATATGTGAACAGCAAATGTGTAGCTACTGATTTGATGTTGGTCTTGCAGGTGTTGAAGATCTCTCAGTATTGTGCTGTCCTGAGGCTCCGGGACAACACAATACTGAGAAATCACCAATAATAAAAGGGAAACTGTAAACAAAGAGCGTGAAGATCCAGATGATTAATAACCTCCGAATGTTGGGTTCGAACAATAAAGTGGCAGAGAATAGAAGTTAATATTTGGACAAGCAATAATGCCCGATCTTATGAGAGCATTCCTTACTTTCAGGCTGCGGTGCGAGACTCCGGTGAATACTACACGGAGAAAAACTCCCAATGGCATGAAGAAAGGAAGGAATAATTAGAGATCACATTGCTACATATCAATGAGTCTGTAGATTTTAATCGGTCAAGCATACCACTAAGAATCAATTCTCGATGATATTCACTCTAACGCATAAAATGATTCTTCTTCCACACGATCAACAACACTTGTCTATTTCTCCTTTTGTGTTGCTGTTTTGAGCTGCCCAAACAATGAAGAAATATGAGTAAGTGCTCCGTGAAATGGTATCATTTTTTCTGTTGGACCGCCCTCCACAAACGAGTTTTCTATTTAGCTCCTCTTTCACACGCAAATTGATTGGCTGCACCGATCTA
The DNA here is from genome assembly GCA_036418205.1 of Ostertagia ostertagi. Classification (NCBI taxonomy): domain Eukaryota; kingdom Metazoa; phylum Nematoda; class Chromadorea; order Rhabditida; family Trichostrongylidae; genus Ostertagia; species Ostertagia ostertagi. Next base: position 55,723 of record MU868582.1, read on the forward strand.
CTATTTTTCTGGTGGGCAGCTCGCCTCTAAACATTATGAGGTCAAATGTCAGTGGTCTACAAAATAAATAAAAATAGTTGCTCTCTGTGCCACCTAGCGATGTTTTCTTCGCTAGCGATCTGAATCACCTACCATCTCCGTCTCTATCCATACCACTAGCACACAGGGTCGGTCCTATCGTTGTTACTTTTCGAAAAAATTTTACGACCCCAGTTTGTCATACCGTGTTCAGCTTCCCAAATGAATGACTTTGAAGGAAGTTATGATCGTTTAAAGGTCAAAAAGTCGCATTTGCACAGAAAAAAGTAACAACGTACTAAATTTTTATTAAATTAACTTTCGAAGAATTTTTACCCATGGTTGGAGAGAGAATAATTTGAATTTTCCAAATCAAATCACTTCGGCGCAGAAGCTCGAATATGAAGGAAGTTATAGCCCTAGAAAGAGGAGTGTAAAAATTGTGTTGCAATTTTATTTTTTGCTAATAACTTATTCATTCCGAAGTGTTTGAGAACAAATGAGCACTCGTTAGGAAGGAGGAGCCACGTCGATCCAAAATCCACCTGAATCTTCCGAACTACCTGAAATGTAAAAAAGAAAAACTCCTCGAATTTTCACATCCCCGTTCGACGCCTCTTCACCGTGAGCAAATGCGCTCCACCGTCAGGAGGCCAAAGGGACTTACGTAGCAATAAATATTGATGGCAACACTGTCTCTACACAAGTGTTACATACAAGGGGGGGGTCGTATCAAATCACCCATGAAGGGGGGGGGGTCGTAAAAAATTTCCAAAGAGTAACAACGATAGGGTTGACCCTGCTCCCAACATCAGCAATAGGAAAAGGGGCAATCGTCATCATCGAATTTTGTCTGAGTATAGGCCATGCATCCGACCTCACTCGAAGTTGCAGAATCGATTCGAAGGTGTCATATGATCATGACCAGTTGACAGAAGCTGCATTGTAGTAAACGCATTTCGTAACTCCTACAACCTAAAGAACAACTTCATTTGCCCAGGGCTTTTCCTTCACGGTTGTCGTTTTTGCGACAGGGTCCCTAACAACAGTGTCATTCTCAGCGAGGTATTAAGGGAGAAGGAGCGAGCGATAGGCAGAGGAGGTGCCTTTGCAGCGCGTGCGCACATGTGGCAGTCTTCTTTGCGGGGATGCACTTTGTACTGCCTTCAAATACGCCCTTCTCATGAAGGTGGAGGAATGGAGCGACTGAACCTGCAAAGAAAATTTAATATCATGTTTTTTCAGATATTTTCATTTTCTGCTGCGCTATACCCTCTTACCTATCTGCACCACGATACCACTGCTGTTACTGACCCCCAAGAGTACGACCCCCCATGACCAGCCCGACAGGTACGACCCCCCTGTCGAGGATTTCCTCGACCGATATTCACCCTGTATTCGAGCTTCTGCGCCGAAGTGATTTGATTTGGAAAATTCAAATTATTCTCTCTCCAACCATGGGTAAAAATTCTTCGAAAGTTAATTTAATAAAAATTTAGTACGTTGTTACTTTTTTCTGTGCAAATGCGACTTTTTAACTTTAAACGATCATAACTTTTTAGTATGGTGCTGTCCCGAAGCCTCATAAAGATCTGAATGTTAAACAACAATTAGAGGCTCCAAAATTTATTTCAAAAAGCTTCAAAACACTTAATTTCGAAAGCTTTCCAAAAACTTGCAATATTTCGGTGCTTAGCACCTTCGTCAGGCCTGAAATAGCTTTTCTCACACAGGGTAAGTTTGGAAGCTGTACTGAGGCGAACGCGTGTGAGTTGTTTCAATATATCCGTATATTGTCCGCTTGTGTGAGAAAAGCTATTTCAGGCCTGACGAAGGTGCTAAGCACCGAAATATTGCAAGTTTTTGGAAAGCTTTCGAGATTAAGTGTTTTGAAGCTTTTTGAAATAAATTTTGGAGCCTCAATTGTTGTTTAACATTCAGATCATAACTTTGTTCAAAGTCATTCATTTGGGAAGCTGAACACGGTATAATAAACTACAGGATTCAAGCTTTCTAACGAGCACCCAAGCGTTCCTGAAAGATCAGTAGTTCAAAAATTAGTCCCGTTGTTACTTTTTTGGGGGTTTGCGTTACTATTTTTTTGGAACCGCGACTTTTTTACCTTCAAACGATCATAACTTCCTTCAAAGTCATTCATTTGGGAAGCTGAACACGGTATGAATAAACTACAGGATTCAAGCTTTCTAACGAGCACCCAAACGTTCCTGAAAAGTCAGCAGTTCAAAAATTAGTCCCGTTGTTACTTTTTTGAGGGGTATTCTTCAAGCCATTTTCCCGAAAACGCGGGTTTTCTTAGGTTTCACTGCCCGTAACTTCTTGGAAGACCAATGTCATGTTTAATTTAGGATGTGCTAGAAAGCTTCGAGCATGCGCTTGCACTACATCCCTTGCCTTGGTGCGCGCCACGCCTCGGGCGCCCTTCTAATTCGCTGATTCATTTGAAAGCTCATTTAGAGGGAAGCGTGGTTTATAGATGCTCTAGTATCAGTCATCTTACGAAAACGTAACGTGCTGGCTATTATCCGATATTACCAAGAATCCCACTGCCGGCCACCGAGAGGGTACGACCCCCCTCCAAGCTCAACTGAGTACGACCCCCCGTTGTTACTCGTAACAACGTAGGGTTGACCCTGCCAAGGACCAGTCTATTTCGTCACCATGTGGCTAAGCCTTGGAGGAGCAGCGCGCCGCGCCGCTGCGTGATCCCCAACCCACCTAGCACCAAGGTCAACCCTGCGTTGCGTAAATTCCAAAATTTTTACGACCCCCTTCCCTTTCGGAGGGTTTCGGTACGATCCCCCCATATGTCTTCACATAACTTAATGCTCATCATTGATGTAGTATGCTGGGTGAATAACGGTCGAGGAATTCCTCGACCATCGCTCTCTGCTGTGCGAGAGTAGAGCCGAGAGTGAATGTACGCGCGGAGAGCACAGACGGCTCGCGGGTGGCGAGAGTGAATATCCGCGCGCGAGAACGTAAAGGATCAGGCGAAAATCCTCGACGTGCCGTTGAGGAATCCTCAAGCAATATTCACCCTGGTAGTATGGGCAGTCACAGAAGTTGTGGACCGTGGTCAATCCGCGCGCTTTGTCTCGCTCAGAGGAGGGAATCGAGGCAACATGAAGTTTTATTCATTAAATAGAAGGAATTTCCAAATTTTTGCGTAAACCAATACATCATTTTAATCACAAAGATTTCTACTTTCAGAAACCTACCAGTTTTTTTCGATCTCTCAATTTTCCTTATTTTATAATCTGAAAAACTAAACCTTGTAGCAATTACGTTGCAATACAAACCCCTCCATTCAGAAGGTTATATTTTTCTTCAGAAGCGGTCTCATGGAACCGGACACCAAAATTTTAAAAATTCAAATAGTTTTCTTCCTAAAAAGTATTTGAAATGTTGCGGATGTTCAATATTTCAAAAAATCGTCCCGTTGTTCCGTTTTTTGTGCACACGCGAGTTTTCGACATTCAAACATTCATAACTTTCTTCATAATCAACTTTTTGCAATGTCTAAGGCTAATTAGAAACTAGAAGATTAGAGCTTTCGAACAAGCACCTGAAACTTTTCCAAGCGATCATTCTCTCAAAAAATAGTCCCGTTGTTCCGTTTTTGGGGGGTTTGTGGTCCGATTTTTGAGAAGGCGCGAGTTTTCGACATTCAAACGTTCATAACTTTCTTCATAATCAACTTTTTGCAGATGTCTAAGGCTAATTAGAAACTAGAAGATTAGAGCTTCGAATAAGTGCTAAAACTTTTTGAAATAATCACTCGCTCAAAAAATAGTCCCGTTGTTCCGTTTTTTCCCTTGATTTTTTTCAAGCCATTTTCCTGGACCGCGACTATGCAGTCTTCAAAGGCCCATAACTTCCTTCAAAATTATGTGATGAGAAGCGGTAAAGACTGTTAGAATCTACTCGAAGAGTACTACAAGTGTAAAATTTCCCTGAAATTCTTTCTTCTGCCTCAATTTCCTAAGGGGTCTCTAGAACTCAATTCAGCAAGTTCGCTACACTTTGTTCCGCTTAGATTTGATTTGAAAGCATCAAAATTCTCTTCAGGAAGTTTGTCTGCTTACGGCCGCTGACAGAGAAGGCGTTTTTATGGGAAAACGCCTGCTCGGGTATACGCCGTGCACCTGTCTGTGGACAGAAGTCGCACTCGCATTTGAAAGTCCTCCATTTTCCTGAAGAAGGTGTTAGTATCGTGATTGAGTTGCATTGTACTGTTATATGGTACTCTTGTTTCACTTCCCCATGAACTGCTCTACACTTTGTTCTCCTTGGGATTTCAGGAATGTTCGATCATCGAAGACAGACCATGTTTTTGCACTTGTTTTTGGCTATTGTAATCTTGATCTATGCTGTCGAGCGAAAGCGCCGTCCGTGTATTAAGGATAATAATGGCTGATAGTGAGACTTATAATGCTCTGCATGCTCTAATGCTCCCATGGAGCTCTTGTCTGTGTGACTCTCCGACAGCTGCACGGTGCAGAGCTCCTGGAGAACATTAGAGCGTGAAAGTGCACTCCCGGACACTGCACTTTTCAAGCCGTCTTGCAGCCCGTCTTCTGGATACGACCCCCTCCCTTTTCGGTCGGCTGAATACGACCCCCTCGTTGTTCTTTGCGCAACGGGCGGTTGACCCTGCTTAGCACCCGCATCGGCGAAACTCGGGTTCGAGAGGGGGGCACGCGATGGTCGTCTGCTCCTCCAAGGCCTAGTCCACAGGGACACGACTCTTTCGCCATTATGTGGCAGTTTCAAAATACGCGCCATTGGTGACCAAGCCTTGGTAGAGCAGATGAAAACAGCTCAACGCCATAGCGTGGCCCTCCGGACCCGAGTTTCGCCCCCGCATCTGACCAACGAGGCGACCGAGACGTACTTAGGCCCTGTTCAGAGATGTCCGCCGGCGCGAAAAAACGCACAGGCGAAAATCTCCGCCAAGATTTAGATACGCATCGACTGAGAAATTGTGAAACGCGTAAGCGAAACGTCCGGAGCAGGCGAATTTCAGTCAAGAGTTTGATATGTATCGACTGTGAGAAACGCACAGGCGGAAAATCGCGTGAGCGAAGCGTTCGTAAGTCGATGCGTATGATACTCATTTTCGTCGATCCTCCCACTTCACGATTCGCCTGTGCGTCTTCGTTCAGTCGATACATATTTCACATTGTTTCGCCTATGCGTTTTTTCGCGCAAGCGGACATCTCTGAACAGGGCCTAACGCTGTGCGAGCGGTTCCCATGTGAGCGACATCAAAGTTCAAAGGACGCCTTCCAACATGGCATGCAAGGTCCCGTAGCGAAGGTGGAACTTTCATTGCGGGTCCCGTACTTTTCGAATGTTGAGGTACTTGTTGTGCCTTGTATTTTCTGTTTATTGTTTTCATTGTGGTTGGCTGTGTTTTTTTTGTATTGTGTAATCTATATGTCTGTACTCCAACTGAAATTTTTTGTGGATACAGTGCGCACCCGATAGGTTGTTGAGTCGGCAGATAATTGGTTTATTGATTATATGCTAACAATTTCTCTGCTAGTTCAGGAAGTTGTAAGTAAACGTTCTCCGGTTTTTGGCAATACAAAGTCAGGAAAATTCAAGATGGTTGGTTTATTTTTTCGTAATCTTGCAAGCAATACTTATTCTTTTTCTTGCGAGTTCGTGCTTTGGTAACAATTGCTGATCTTATAACACTACTGCAACCCCTAGTACAGCCTCAAAAGTAGTCGCAATTTTCATGGAACGACGGAACAGTGTTAAGGATGTGTTCTCAATCATGCCATCGAATAAGCTCTTCACGTGAAATCAGCAAAAAAATGGTGTTAGGGGTTGTAATAGTGCGAAGTACAACATGCAAGCTCAAATCTTTTTTTAGACGATTAGTAAAAACAACAAGATGATGGCTCACCTGAACTTCAGAATGAAAGTTATCCTGCAAGACTCTCGCACTTTTGTGGGCTACTTCAAAGGTATAGTTACAGTTGTATCCACTTCTGCACAATCTCCATTTTATACGTTTTCCAATCGATTTTAATTACAGCCTTCGATAAGCACATGAACATTTTGCTCGCCGATTGTGAAGAGTTTCGTCAAATCAAGCCCAAGCCTGGAAAGAAGGTATCATTCCTTTCGCTCAACATGTACACCTTTACACACATTGTTTATGCATGTATGTTAGGCTCATGTCAGAACAATTGGCAAAAGCAATTTCCGCGACTAGCGCTGTTCTTGAGGATCGCTTGTGCCATTTGCAGAAGTCGCGGGATTTGCTCCAATCGCGGCAACGATCGGTTATCACTGGTTGGTACGCCAGGGTCGACGGACTACTTGAACTCAGCCCTTTAAACCGCCTCTGCGCTCTCTCGCGGGTCCCTCTCCTCTCCAAGGCTTAGTCCTAGGGCATTCACCCGTTCTCTAATCGTCTGTGCTCTAGCCATCGCGGCAGGACCATTGAGGAAAAATCAAGTAGTCCGTAAACCGTACGCCAGCCATTGGATTAGCATGCCTCCCTTTGTCCTACTGTAGCTGCCAATTGATATTGCGGTTTTTCTCAGTACACCTCATCAAAGCCTTAATACAATAACTATGAATTGTTTTGGCTGTGAGCACTATTCTCTGAGGGATTGCGCTGCTCAAGTTGTCTGAAGCGTGGGTTCAGAGGGGGAAAGCGGGTCCTAGTATGACGCAACATTGAGAGCCAAAAAAGGCGTTTTTTTTTGGTAAAGGGTATTACCTTTAGAACAGCTGAAATTGATCTCCCGTTCTCTAATCGTCTGTGCTCTAGCCATCGCGGCAGGACCATTGAGGAAAAATCAAGTAGTCCGTAAACCCAGTCCGGACTGGTTTACGGACTACTTGATT
>MU868582.1:77806-90074 GCA_036418205.1 Ostertagia ostertagi
AAGAGCATGGTGAGCAGTCAGATGGCTGTTTTATGACGAGACTCTCTTTAATTCCATTTTACTCTCCTATGCTAGTCTTTTTCTTTTACCTTCCTGCCACTTCTCCACCTCAAGAGAATGGAGCGAAGGCATCAAAGTAGTAGATTTAGGAATGTCATTGAGGTAGGTATGGTATATGTATAGATATTGATCGATCAGGTTGTGTTGGGGAGAATCGACTCAGCATTTTCTTGAAATTACCAATAGACCCAAATATTCCGCTTTCACACTGGATGCGTGCCTTCGGTTACCCTTGCTCTGATAAATAGACTAGCTTTCCTCCGACACCCGTCAGAACCTCCTGCTTCCTGCCTTGCTTACGCCTTTACGCCCTCCGCTGCTAACTTCTATGTGCATGGTCAACAACTCGTAGAGTGGATGCGCATGTACAAAAATGGTGACTTATATTTTGTGGCGTTATCGCGAACTTCCAGTGGCGATGGCAAAAGCATTTGGAATGGTAGTGTGCTGGGCGGTTCAGTGGTTCTATGTCAGAGAGCGAGTCTAAGCAAACCAATTTATTTGCCGGTAGAATACCGAGTAACAGCAATCGCTCACGCCTTCTCCGAAGGCATGGCGTCATCGGGACCATGGACGATGACACTCCCCCGGCCCCAGAATGGCAATTACAAATAATTTACATGAGGTAGGATTTCAATAGATTACACTATGCATCAAGATCACTATTTTCCTTGAGCGTTGAAGATCGACGGTGGCATTCTCGATTAAGTTGATAAACGACGGCTTTTCCGAGCGCTGGTGATCGACGACGGCTTGATCGAAGGTGGGAATAAACGATGAATAGCAGGAATAGCAATAGAAATAAGAGACGATGGAGGCGAATAGGTCTAAGCGACGGTGGGGTAATGATGAGGAGATGCATGAGTAGCGGGGCCTCATGAGTGGCTGGGCATGAGGTCTTCTGTGGGAGCAGAGGTGGGAATTTGGTTAGAATGATCTCTGGCCACATTGGATCACAAGTATTCCGGACATCATAACCAGCGGAGACCATCTGAATTAAAACCTATATTTGCTCTAATGTAAATAGGCAGTTATCAGCTAAATTGGTTGCTTCCCTCATACCCACAACTTCCTGGACAATTTGCGATTTGTAGGTTGATTAGTCGCAGTAGGTTTCTTCTAAGGTTTTGTGGTAAAGGTTGGATTCCCTGGATGGCTGATTTTGCTCCCCCCCCCCCCTAAGACTTCCTTTTAGGAGAGCGATCTTTCCAGTAATATCCAGTTCTTCGTTTTGATGCACTAGGGTCTTAAGGATCGCCCAGTATTCAGGAAATTCCTTCGGCTTACCAAGAAACTTGGGCAAGTATGCCTTTAGAGGCTTTATTGAACGCCGTAGTAGGCCACTCGTCGAATTTGATGACATTCTCTTTCCTCATGGTCAGTGGAAAGTCAATTATGACCATTTCTTTCATTTCGATGAGAATTGTGCTCAGAATCTTCCTCTTGACAACCGACGTTTTGGAACCCCAATTCGAGCGGTGTTTGTTCAGTTTCACCAGAGGATCGAGTGATGTTACCGAGTTTTATGCCTGTTCTCTTATACGTGCACCTTGACTCGTCTAATTGAGCTGTGAGCATAAATACTAAATCACTTGCATCAGAAATCGACAGTAACTGACTCTTCTTTGATTTGCTCGATTTCTACCATTATATCTTTTTTATTCGACTTATTTTGGCGTTTCTGTACTAGTCTCTAACAAAAGAGCCACATGGAACGACGTTAGTCGTAATTTTCCTCGTCTGCGGTCGTGTATTCGATTGAAAGGTATAACCTTCGTAACGGCTGTCAGGTTCTTTAGCGTCGTTGCACTCAATACGATAGGTGTTATGCAGAAATGCAGAGTCATCATTAATTGCCCGAATTCCTTAAATTTTGACTGCCACAACTTTTAGTCTTGGGTTCCTTTTTACGGAGGCTATTTGTTCAGTGCGAGCGTTGTTTTGCTTCTTTATTCCAAGAAAAGGTTGTTCCAGGTAATGAATACGGGATCGTTTTCTTTTTTTTCAAATTGGAGGTAGTTCGCTTTTTTGCGAACAGTTGGCTTCAAGTAATGAACACGGGAGCACTTTCTTCTCCTTTGAATTCAAAAGAGAACGATCTGATTCGATCATGCGGTTAAGAAATTACCGCCTTGAAATCGTGCTCTTGTTACGAGCAGTTACTTCTCTAGAGGTCCAAGATTTTACTCCTAGACACATTGAAGAAGTAGGGAGAAAAGAATTGACAAAAACTAACTTTTGGCAGATGCACCAAAATGTGCTGGGCAGTTCAGTGGGTTTTAAGTCAGAGAGCGAGTAAAGCAAACCAATTTGTTTGCCGGTGGAATATCGAGTAACAGCAGCCGCTCACGCCTTCTTCGACGGCATGGGGGCGGGGCGCGGGGGTGTCGGGGTCATCGGAACCTTGGACTGACAGGTAGAGTAAGCTGTGGATGTTCATATAACAGTTGTAGTGGCTTTCGTTTTACAACATACTCTTGCACTGATTAAAACTTAGTTTTCTGACAGCCGTTTATTTCCCCTCCCCACCTTCATACCTACACACACACTACACGGAACGACTGACAGCGTGCCTAGAGGTATTTATTTTACAGCTGAAGGGATACCGTTATATACATAGCGAAAGTTGATACCTGGCAGGCAGTTGGTTAATTGCTGTCCCCTTATTACATCCTCTGAAATAAGAGAGGTACAGTCGATATCCGAAAGTTGGGGTAGGCGTGTCACCGGAAGTGACGTGCACTTGATAGAAGCTATGTGGATAAGCTGCTTCCAACATACATCGCTGGATATCAGCAAAGCATGGCAACAGCTTATCGCAACTTCTATGCAAGTCACTTCCGTGACATGCCTACCCCAACTCTGATATCGAGTATACTGTCCGGACGGACACACCGGCATACAAAGTTAGTTGTTTTTTTATAATAGAAGAATGACGGGTCAGGTGGACTCACCAAAAGTAGGGTTCATCACTGCAGGGCCCCAGCCCTCCAACTAATAATAATCATTGTGTTATTCTTCATTATCTTCGTTCTTGAGGGTAGCAGTGGTGTAGTGGCAAGTGGCACGCTTACCACGCGAGCGGTCCGGGATCAAATCCTGGGTCGTGAGTCGCCCGGGCCAACCAAGCCTTCCATCCCTCCGGGGTCGGTTAATTGGTACCAGACTTGTCTGGGAGGATAAAAACACTGACTTGTACATCGGCTGGCCCCCGCAAGTCATTGTATAGGCCACATCGCACTACGAATGTACAAATGGAAGTAGAATGCGTGCCGCATCCCAAAAAGGGATTGATCAACGGCAAATGCTTATCCTTCACATGAAGTCACTACAGTCCGTATCCGAAAGTTGGGGTGTGCACTGTCGCCTAAACCTACACCCTGAAAAAATGCAGGACGAGTTTTTTGGCAAGCTGCCCACTGTTTGAATTCAGTTCGTTGCGGGACCCACGCCATTTGCCACTACCGTAATTGGTTTTGGCGCATCGTTCCTATTAGGACTGTCCATTTGAATGGTTGACATTGGTTTTTGGAATGAATGCAATGTTGTTGCATTCATTCACGGCCACGATTTTGCCGGACTCCATCAAGCACTACAGATGAGTTGGAGTAACTTCAAAATATTGGGCGGAGAATAGAATTGGATTGCTTTGCGAACCCAACAAGTATAGTGGCCCGCTCGAGATTCAGGGTTTCCAACCTCGGCGAACGTACAGCTTGATAGATCGCATACAAGTGTATGATAGTAAACACCTTAAAGAAACGACAAATGAATAGCATTAGGGTTCAAATTCTCCACTGGAGGCCACAAGTAGTGAGCTTGAAAAAAGTATACCGGCCCAAAATTCTACAAGATTTGCATAATCTAACCCATACAGGTTACCCAACCTCCAAATCACACATATTTCATGGACCCGTAGTTACTCCTCAATCGAATCGCCGCTGAATGGAGTAAAAACCTAGGGAAATCCGCGATACAGGACTTCTTCTTGTCTGATTTCCGCGCTCGACAAGATTTTACGACAGATGACGTCATTGAAGTTGCTCTCTTTTCTATACTCTAACCGCAAAGGACAACCGCTCATCACCTAGAAAGCACAGGGGGGATCCGCTACCTGGAGGCAGAGCCATCCATGAAGATAAACGTATCATCGCCTGAGCTGCTCAGAACATACTCTGCTACATGTAGATCGCCTTTTCTTCCATGACCTCAACTCGCTGTCATCTCCACCAAACTCCTTTCGTAACTGGTTCGGTTCGCAAGAGCAAAGGATGCTGATTTTTATTGCCATATATTAGTATGACCATTCTAGAATACAATAGATCGGTTGCACCTGATCACATAGGCTTTCTTCATATTCAGCAATTACTTATTAGTACTTCAACATTACAATAATAAGTGCTAATAATGAGAATATCCTAGTTTGTTAAAGCCAATGTATCATTTCAACTCTCGTAAACGTCAATGCTGTACTTTCCCTTCTTACAAGCTTTGCAGCTTCAAATGTACAGTCCTAATAGGAACGATGCGCCAAAACCAATTACGGTAGTGGCAAATGGCGTGGGTCCCGCAACGAACTGAATTCAAACAGTGGGCAGCTTGCCAAAAAACTCGTCCTGCATTTTTTCAGGGTGTAGGTTTAGGCGACAGTGGGGTGTGCGTGTCACGGAAGTGACGTGCACTTGATAGAAGTGCGTGGATAAGCTGTTGCCAGCATGCTTTGCTGATATCCAGCGATGTATGTTGGAAGCAGCTTATCCACATAGTTTCTATCAAGTGCACGTCACTTCCGGTGACACGCCCACCCCAACTCACCGATATCGAGTATATGTAGAACATGTTGTAGTGGAATATAATGGGAAGTTTCGTTTTCACAAAAAGTTTCCCCTGCCCACTATTTGCAAGGAAGATTGAGAAGGTATCTTTTCATGGTAAGAAAGGATGATTTATCTAGTTTTTGCATTCAAAACCTAAAAGCCAAGCTGTAAGTAATCATGACGTTGGATAGGCGCAAGGGCAAGAATCCAATATTCTTGAACTCACTGCAAGCTATGATGTCATCTTTTCAAAAAAGAAGCCAATGTTCTTTAGACTGATTGACTATATCCGCTGAGGATTCATTGGTTCGTAACAATGGAATGATTCCAGGTGAAAGCGGCCGGAAAGTATCGACAACAAGGCAAGACATACGTAGTCGAAGACGGCGACGTCATTCTTTTCAAATTCAATGCCGGGGCTGGACTCACAGGAGCTAAAAAGAAGTGACCATCATCAGACGCATGTGCAAGCAGCCTACGCTTCCCGATTCTGTTATGCTTATTTCATTGTTGCGTTGTTTTCGATAAAGGTTTTGCCAACAACTTAAGAGCTCTTTCGACAATGTCAGCTAAGGTGAAGTTCTAACCATTTTGCGGTAATTTACACTGCGACGAATGGGGCGAAAGAGGTGTGGCGAGGCTGCGGCGAGTGGGAGACGCAAGCGCAACAACAATCGCGGTCGGAACCAGGCGGCTAGAGCGATGGCGGGGCAGCGTGAGCTGGTGGAGACGCAGCGAGGGCGTGCCCGACGGAGAGAGCATGACAGAGCGACGACAAGCGAGCGACGAGAGAGTGCGCGAGGCGCGGACGACACGGTCGCAACGACGGAGTGTGTGGCGTCGGCGAGACGGCGGGACAGCGTCGAGGGAGCGTGCTGCCGAGGAGAGCGTTCCGCGGAGGCGTGCCGATGCGGGGCGTGCTGCGGCAGCGGGCGGTCCGTCATTTGCCCCACCCCCGATGGCCGAGCCGCCCCTCCTTCCGAAGCCACCCGGCCAGCAGCAACCCGCTAAGGTAAACTATCTGTGCTGGAACTTGTACATGGTTTCCAGTCATTGCCATTATGAGTGTGACGCGGTAGAGATCTCCTGCTGGGTCTTCCATTGCCATTTCAGGTGATCCTGATCCCTCATGCTACTCAACAGCCCACCCAACAAGTCTACCTGCTTCAGCCGAACACCGGTCAGCAACAGGTGAGAATGACAGATCTTTTGTCGTGTGCGTATCGATTTCTCGCCGACGATTTGGCATGTGTATTGGTTGACTCGACTGCCTTCACACGGTTAGTGTCGAATATACACGTGAAACCTGAGATCATAAGAGCAGTATGATCCTGAGCTGAGGGTTACATCCATTGCAGATTCATTTTCTTTTGGCATTGCTGGCCTGAGTGAACTCCTTAATGGTCAAGTGAGAATATTCATACAGTAGGGTAGTTTGCTTTGCGGAGATTGGCAGTTTTGACTTTCTTTGCCTCAGTCCTATCCCTATAGAGCTCAATTGCATGTATGCTTTCTGGCGGTGCTTAAGGACATGGTTGAGCTCACTTTTTGATGGAATTTTTATAGTTCATCAAGATCGCGGGGTTTTCTTATCATTCACCAGATTTTTCTTGGCGGCGGCAGTTAGAACGCTGGTTGTGGTCAATTTTCGGTGTACTATAGACATGTAAGTTTTAATGCTTCACATTCCGCCACAGCAGCTCACCCTTCTTCCTCCCCTTGCAATTTACAAAATTACGCAAGATTTCATTGGCTGGGTACATTCGTACGAATGTTTTGAAGAAGTCTTAGATGGTGGCATTTTGAGTGCGAACACCTAACAAAACGCTCCCGTAAATGGTATGGGATTTCAAATGGTGTCTCCTAGAAACGTCTACATTAAATGGTTGCTTCCTTTTTCGTGGCCTGCTGCTGCAAGTAAAATTCTAAAGCAGATCACTTCCCATATTTTGACATTCCTCAGAAATTTTGCCACTATTGTTTCACCTCCCCGTTTTAGGTCTATGTGAGGTAATCGAGGTTAAATATGTTGCTGTGGGTTAGATTTTGTGCCCTTGCTTCTTCGTGGATAGGGTAAATGAAGAAGTACGTCAACATGGTATCGCGTGATTGCACAATCGTATGGTCGACCGTATGTATTCACTCCACACTTGAACTGCGAGACACTCGCTCAAGCATGACCATGGCGTGAGAGAGGGTCTGTGTAACTGTGTTTCTGACAAATTTGTAGCCCTTTCATTTGGGGTGTTTGCTTGGGGTGAGACAGAAATTGTGGCGCTATGTCATGGAGGCCATCAGTTTTCCCGTTTTTGCTGTGGTGGGTGGCTGGGAGACGAGAAGTCAAGCTCAATACGCAATCAAAGGGCTACCGTAATTCAGTTTATTTCAAATAAATTGAATGCTCGCCGTTGGCATCCAGTGAATACTGAGTATGACTCCTGAGTGGAAAATTTGCAACTATTTGCAAGGAGTCGGATGAGGGAATAGCTAATCACGCGTAGCAGTCTGGCTAGGTGCGTGCCCTTTGACAGATACAAAGTCAAGCAAAGCTGCAAAGCAAATTGTGAGGAACCGCGCAAATGCTGCCAAACTTCTCAGGTTTACTCCAGCGAGGAAAACGTCATTTTAAAATACAAAAGGGCAACGATATATAAAATTAGATGTAATTCGCACCTAACATATAAGTAGATACATCGAGGCAGGTGGGGGTTCAATGTACGCTAGAAAGGGGACTAGAAAGTGATACATAGTGGTAATGAGCGGCAACAATGTGCACGTGGAGGTGAGCTGCAGACAAAAGAAGTCTGAAAAGGGTAGCGCTCGGTTACCAACCGGACACATTTTATGATTCGTCCCATTTAATTGGAATAACACGCATCAGTTGTGATCAGGAATTGAGTGAACCCTTATCTGTTTGACTTTTCTATGGCTATGCAAATCTCTTGTTAATTGTTGTTCCCTATGTCCCGAAGCGGTTTTATCGGATAGTCCGTCGTATACTTGCGCCACGCGAATGCGTATTACCAAAGACTTGTGCATCCAATCCATTATCATGTAGATGCATAGCGGTACTCGAACACGGCATTTCCAACACGGCACAACGGCATTTTTAAGTTCCCCTCGCAGAGGGAAGTTCTGAAGCAAGAATAATGCTTACCACATGAGAATCATGTGATCTGATCTTACAAATCCTGACCCTTCGCCAATTTCGGAATCTAATCTTGAATTGATGGCACTCATCGAACGAAAAGTCAATAGAAGTGGTGTTGTCACAAATGACAAGGCGCTTTTTCCTATTGTCAGTTCCCTATTGTTGAGGAAAAACATTGGCGTATGATGAAAGGTGACGGAAGCAATTTCAACAAATAGTAGTGGTACTAAATGTTGATTCTGTAAGTGTTGGATCATGGCAATAACCATCATAGCACTTCTGGATCATGGTATTGTATGTTCTCGAGGAAATCAGCCGTACAAATGTGTGTCGCGTAATGCGAGATTTGGAAAAGATCCAGAAAGAAGTTCTGAAACCCTATTTAACTTTCAAGTTATTTCAATCTTATTCTAATTAAGGTTTACCGGAGGCCGCGGTCTTACTGCAGCTGTTTCAAAGGAAAAACCCGTAACATTTGTAAATGTCGCAACTTTTCTTCCAAACTTTGATATCCCATTGCGCATGGTCGACCATGACAAACTATCCCATCTTGTATATGTGATAGCTTTACTCACTGTACAGAAACGACTTTACGGTTCTCTGAGCACAGCCAATATTTCCCTGTAAAATTTTCTGTTTCATTGGCGAGCTGCCCACGTGAACAGGAAAGGCAATGATGTCGCCGTGAACCATTCAGCTTGTGCGAGAAGAGGTTTAACCAGGAAAGGTCATTCGGTCAAGGTGTAAAATGTTCTTTATAGAAGTGGGGGCGGAAGTGGTGTAGTGGCAAGTGGCACGCTTACCACGCGAGCGGTCCGGGATCAAATCCTGGGTCGTGAGTCGCCCGGGCCAACCAAGCCTTCCATCCCTCCGGGGTCGGTTAATTGGTACCAGACTTGTCTGGGAGGATAAAAACACTGACTTGTACATCGGCTGGCCCCCGCAAGTCATTGTATAGGCCACATCGCATTCAAACGCCACTACGAATGTACAAATGGAAGTAGAATGCGTGCCGCATCCCAAAAAGGGATTGATCAACGGCAAATGCTTTATCCTTTATCCTTTATAGAAGTGTACATTTGTTTACGCACTTATCTGCTAAACTCTTCTTCGAAAGCAGTTGTAGAGGGTATCGTCGCTCTTGCTCTCTAGTGTGTGTCTGCAATCACAAAAAAGCCCTCACAAAAGGCTCAAAGAAGTTGCGTGCTGTGCCTCAGTGGCGCAGCTGCTAGCGGTTTTGATTCTGGAGGCTTCCGGCTCGATTCCTCATGCAGTTTGCTGCTTTGCTTTTTTCAACATAGCAAAGAAGTCTTTGTCTCGGCATCAGGCTGTTAACGTTGGACGTCCTCATTGCCTCTGGCATTAACAATTACCGGTGCTAACTTAGTGGGGGGGGGGGCAGGGTGAATATCGCTTGAGGATTCCTCAACGGCACGTCGAGGATTCTCTGCCCGATCAGAGACGATCTCTCGCGCGGACATTCACACTCGCCATGCCGTGCCGTCTGTGCTCTCCGCGCGGATGTTCACTCTCGGCACTACTCTCGCATGGTAGAGAGCTATGGTCGAGGATTTCCTCGACCGTTATTCACCCTGGTGCGGGGGAGAGGGACCACGCGGCGGCGCGGCGCTTTGCTCGCCTGGCATCTTTGCGTACTTCGGGAAATCCGTGAGCCAGGGGGACTGTAGGCAGTCTAGGGGGGTGGGGGAGGGCAGTCACTTGACATGCGTGAAAAGCTGGAATGTTCGAGTTTACACTGTCTCGCTCGAGAGAGCGCCAGGTGAGCAGACTGCCGCGCCGCCGCGTGGTCCCCCCCCCCAACTAAGTTAGCACCCAATTACCTTTGTCAGTGCAAAGCTCCTCTCGTATATCACCAACAACTAGAGTTCGGAGGAGGTTAAGCTCCTTCTTTCAGAACTTGGCGCTATATTGTTTCGGACAAGGAATGTCCAGAATGGGCTGTTTATGCAATAGACTTAAGTGCAGGCCATATGTAGTGTGATGTTAGGGTTTATTCGGAAATCTCCTCCTCGTGAATCAGTCGCGCAGTTCCAGTGAAATCTTAGCTGAACATCAAGGTAGCAGATTTTTAGGCTGCATCTGGATGGAACCCCTTTTTTCTTATATCTTCTTACTGTTTTCCTATCACTACATTATTGTTGTCAAATGGGTCGTAAATGAAATATGTGACAGGCATTTGATTTTTTACAGAATTGTTCAACTCTCAGTGCATGATTTATTAATTGGCTATTACAGCTTACCTTCATTCCGGTTCAAATCCCGGCCGATACGCAGAAGAAACAAATGACTATGTTAAGTCCAATGCAACCAACGAACAGCAACACGCATATAAATGTTGCGCAGGTTTGTGGAAGTTATTCAAATTTGGAAGCCTAGCAAGTGGTTTTCTCGATCTGTTCGATATGTGTGTGCCTAGATGGAAACTCTTGACTCTGGTCGTGCTGGAGGAACGCCAATATCACAGACACCATCACAACAGCGGATAACTCTTGGTGAGATTCTTTTTTCAAGTTTGCGAGTTTAGATATTCAAAGGAGTAGCAGTCGCAAACGATCACTACGAAGCTGGGGAATTTAAGAATGATACTCATTTCCTTTCAGTGAAGTCCACAAACAGTGTGAACTCTAAACTATCCATGAGCGGCTTTGTGCCATATGCTAGCAAAACTCGATGAGTATAGAGAATTTCTGTGTAAGACGGACGATGATTTCTAAAAGGGTTGATGGAGATATTTGTGATAAGTGATATTAATGTACGAATCAATTCGGGCACTCTTGCTGTTGAAGGAATTGCGACAACATGAAACTTGGTCTCAATGTTTGATACTATTTTCCAGTATGTAGTTACAGTTTTGCATTTTTCAGGTAATTTACATTTCCAACAAGATCCTAATGACCCACAGAAATGGATTATCACTAATGATTCGGCTGCCACAACTCCATCAACGCAACCATCGAACCACTCCCACAGTCAATCGGCTAGAATGACTGGTGGGGGAGATTCACCTAACATGATGGTCGGCGAATACGAAATGGGAATTGACGATGTAATTCCGCCTTAATTAGCTTCTTTTTCGCTTGCTTATTGTCGTTGTTGTTGTGTGTGCCGTTACTCTCGAAAGTTTCAATTAAGTATGGTGCCACCGCTTTTTGAAACATCAAAAAGATTTCATATATTTAGGGTTTAAATCGAACTCAGCGCGTTATGACTTGTTTTTGGTTCCTAACTGCTGTTTTGGCCGCAGTTCGCTTACGAAAATATACGATGTGAAGCGAGTTAAAGCAACAGTCCAAGCAGGGTTTCAACCATTCGATCATGAGGGGTGGAAACATGCACTAGCCCTAGTCAAGTACATAGGAAATGTCACTGATTTGAAAACTTACCTTTGAAAGGCGTTGGAAGGGGGTCTAACGCCGTTCGAAGTGGGCGGATCCACCGAGCCTCGGTACGGCCGCCCACTTCTGTCGTGAGTGCGATTGGCTGCGCAGACATTTGCGGTCGTTTCGGGACCACCGGGACTATTTGAGGTCGATCCTTTAAAGCAATCGATGTGGTGATGCCGACTACGCTGGATTTCTACGTTTTTTTTCCTTCTACCTTCTACCTTCAAAACATAAAACGATTTCATTATTGCGCCCCAATTGCAATTGCTGGCAAGTAGCCAGCTATTGCTGCTATTGCCAGCAATTGCAATTGGGGCGCATTTACTGCGGGCATGTTCAGACAACTCGTCCAACACGCGTCTTCCTCCATTGCTAAGTGGCAGAGGGGGAGTCCCTGTCTAAGTCCCTGTTCGACGTTTTTTTTTTTTTCTTTCATTATTGGTCAACTTTTCACCTACAACTTCATTATCGGTGGTTTTAGCCCGCGAATTCGTTCTTGGATTGTTGCTTTAAGGTGAAAGCTGTCTCGGTAGGGTTGTTTGTAGCGTACTTGCTCGGAAAGCGAAAGGTGCAGGTTTGAGTCCTGCCTGGGCCGAATGTTTTGTTCATAAACCAGCATTCTTTGAAAAGTGCTTCATGTTTCTCTATTTGCATCTTTCCCTTTGAGTTCGCGACAGACGCGATGCCTTTTGTCATATTTGATGTTTCCTAGCCCTCGTAAAATTACGTTCACGGGCGATACTCAATATTTCAACTTCTCTTTATTTACTCAGGAGCGTTCAATAATGTCAATCGTACGTGCCATTAGGCTGCGTTTCAAAAGGAAAAGTATATGC